>VZSC01007202.1:335258-364070 GCA_013398225.1 Steatornis caripensis
ATTTCAAGTGTCAGTTATGCTGGCAGGGGTCAGTCTGTCTAGGAAAGTGGAAGTCAATTGCTCTGGGAGGAGAAAACTCCATTTCCATAGCTTTCATCGGTCCTCTGCTTCTATAGCATTAGTCTGAAGGGACTCATTTTGACTGATGCCAGTTGTGGAGAAACTCTAAATTATGCCCATTTTCCATCAATGTTATCAATAAGAAATACATAAAAAAGAAAGTAGTATTGATGCTGAGATTTGGGGAGTATTTTACAGCACATCAGAATAACATGACTTGGAAACATAGCTTATTTTAAATATACTGCTATTTAGAAACACAAACTGTATGCACGTTACTACAACTAGATTTCATATTAGTATTGTGGAATGATAACTACAAAAGCATGAACTTTCCACAGAAGCAGTGTCTGCATAGTATAATGCTTACAACCCTGCTGCCAAAAAAAAAAAAATTAAAATATATATACATATACATATATATATATACATATACATATATATATATATACACATACACATATATATATATATATATATATGCGCACGAAAATGTCTTTGCCTATAAGCTAATTCCATATCAATGGCTGGTGGAATACAAATCAAATAAGAGTTGACTTTCTTGGCATTTTGCATTTACTTCTGGTGGGTGAGACAGAAAGCCAAGGTCCACTCCTAACCACCTTTGATCATTAAAAAATCCATGACAATTTTAACAAGAATACGGGTGCTAAATTAATCACAGTGACCTGGCCAAATTCCAGTTCTGGTAATTACATCCTGCATACCTAAAATTCCCCCTGCAGTTTCAACTGGAGAAGTTGTTCTTTACTTTTCCTCTTAAAAAGCATTGTATATAGTGGTGTGTATACAGTAGCGCTGCTAACCTAACTTTTGGTCCAAAAAGTTTCATTTCAGTTGCAGGCAAATGAGCTGAAGGACCTTTGGGTCTTCTTGGACTTAAGCTACCTTAAAAACATAGCTATTCCAGCACATTACTTTATCCAACTATTTTTTTCCCCTCATAATGTGCATATTTATTCTACCCCTTGAATGCAGTGGAAGCATCTGTTTACCCATCACTTCTCTAGTTAGGAAAACCTTACCTTTGCCTTCCACAGCCCTAACCTGAAAAATCAAGCATCCCACTCACCTGACATGGAGTCAGCATCCTCGCAGACTCTCCAGACAAATAGCAAGAAAACTCACTCGGGGTCTTGGATGGGAGTCTTAGGAAGCACACAGGCACCCGCTGCCTCTAGTCTTTCAGGAACAAACAAACAAAAGCACTAGGATTCTCCCTCTACTCTTAGAAACCAAAAAAATGGCAGGCGTGCCAACAGTGCTAATCATTCTTCCTTTCCCACCAGTAGTTACATATAATAATTCAAAGTCCAGCGTGTATCTAACCAATTAACCAGAAAGATTTGGACAGAAACCAACTGTGAAAGTCACCATTAATTTTTAAAATAACTAAACTATTAGACCTTATGGCCCACCATCATTATATCAGAACCCTTCATGTAGTCACTAGAAAAAGGCTCTTGTTTGCTTTTATGGAAGCATACAGGATATTATACATAAATAGATGCATATGTAGAAAGACCGAAGACAGACAGTGAGTAAGAGACCAACAAAAAAACTACAGTGAATCTATCAGGCCAGCATTTGCCATGTTGAAAGAGAACATGTCTGTTAAGGTAAGACAAATACAGGGGACAGGGCGACACGAAGCTGGGCTGCTCCAGTCAGGTAAGAGTAGGCATCTGTCAGTCTGCCACTGTGGCAGCCACTGAGCTGGCCCTTCTGGCTCCTCTCCAGGTAAGCTGCTTTCTGAACTGAGGACAAATGTATATTGTACAAAAGGCTGGCTAGAGTTCTCCAAGTTACTATTAAGGCATGTTTCGTAGCTGATAACATCTCTACGTGTAACAAGCAAAATATTATGAATTGATTTCAGCATGAGCTATTCCAGATAAGATGGAATGGGAACAGTGGCTGAAGCAGAAGTGTTTAAATGAGACACAGGGTCTGTTCCTTGCTTATGACCTCTGAAGATAAGCAATAAAATTATACGTGGCTGCAACAGTATTCTGTGTCAAGAGTATTAAGTGGACAGCTTCTAATTACCTCCAGCTCATAAAGCTAAAGAGCTTGATCTATTGCTTAAAAGCTTTTTAGTTTAAATTATTTTAATCAACAATTCTATTTTTAGCAGTTGTTTCTAAGATGCTTTTCCAGTAAATGGGGAGGGGTGGGAAGGGGGGTTGAGGGTCTAGTTAGCTGTCTCACCTCCCAGGATGCACAGCCTTGAAGTCCCCAGCTCAGTAAGAATCTGCCAACGTAAAAATGAGATAAAGGCACTGGAGTCTGGGAACTCTACAGCAGGGGCCATATTTTCTAGAAATCTTTTTTTCCTCCAATTGCAATAATGTCCAATAATATCTAATGCATTTTTATCAATGTGGTGGGACTCAGTGTGAGGAGGACATTAATGCTCCTTTGCTTTTCTAAGCTTGGTTTCAAACCCCGGCAACATTCTTCCTTTATATGTCCCTGTTCATGGTGTAGGGAGCTAAGACGGGAAGCCCTTGGCAGGGTAACTGTTGGGCATGAAGAATCCAAGAACTAGGGAGAGGGGATGAATGGCAGATGATGTTGGTAGTAAAAACACATTACTTGGTTGCACCTTTTCCCAAATGAAAGAAATGGCTCTGGAGAAGGGCAGTTTCCATACACTCCATGATTGCTCAAACCCTGGGAAAAACAGTGGCGAGAAGAAAGTGAAAAGCCATACAACAACTGAAACTCTGCCACAGGATGCTAGAAGTACAAGTCATCCACACAGATCCAAGACTGTTTTCACTAACGAAACTTTTATTAAAAGCTGCAATTTTATTCTTGGGATCAAGTTTAATAATCCAACAGTCTTGAACCTCCTGATGCTTTTGAGGTATTGATTAATCCCTTGGTGCTCATTTGGCTAATATGCATGTGGGCTGTTCATGTACTAATCTTCATAAAATTTGGGCCAGAACTGTATCAAGCTATTCTCTCACAACAGCACAGGCGATCTAATGAAAATATCCCCATATATCATAAGTCAGATATTAAAAAGAGGAAAAAAACAACACAAAAATCATGGACTCTATGACTCTCATGAGACTACAAAAAAGATTCATCCTTAGCTATAATAGCAAAAATGACCTTGGCACAGGGCATTTCCTGAAAAACGAAGGATTGGCTGGGGTTAATGGCCTACAGCTTTGCCTGAGGCCATCAACTCTCCCAGTCAGTCATTAATCCCCCGGAAGTACCCTGGTGCCTTGATCATTTCTACTTAATTAAAGTCGGTGATCCCCAGGATGCCTCCATTTCACCAGGAGACTCTTTCTAGTTACTTCAAGGAATGTGCCTCTCAACTCCCTCCCTCCGTTTCTCTCTCTCTCTCTCTCTGAAGATATTTGACATGACATGTTCCAATTTCCTTTTTAATGGCCAATGTTTAATATGGCTTACAAATAATTATTTTTTCTTTCATCTTTGACATGAACCCCTAGTCCAAAATTGAAAAATTAATTCTTTTTTTTTTTTTTTCCAAGGGAAAAATACATCTGTGGTTCCCACGTGAGGGACATTGAACCCAAAGTAAATAACTGCCAAGGTTTAAAGAGCTTCCATCTTTAAAACAAACAAAACCAAAAACAATACATCTAAACGAGGAGAAAAAACAGAATCATGTGGGGATGAGCAGAAATCACACAGAACAATTTCATGAAAAGTCAAAAATGAGAATCTGCTCTTTTTGCCTTTTTCTCCCATCCAAGTCTCTAAGCCTGGAAACACTTACCAGAGAATTTAATGATTATCAGCAGCCCCACAGACTTCAGTGGAACTACGCGTATGCAAAGAGGTAGGCACTTGTGTTTTCAGGACCAAAGCCTACATTTACACAAAATAAAACAAACAAGCCAGAGGGGCCACCAGTGTAGCACTCTCTAGAGAAGCAATTGCATCCCACCTACGCTCTGTTAACAGCCTGTTTCAGGCTACAAAATACAGAGCTAGATTTTTAACATCTGAAATTTCAAATGGTGATCTGAAAACATGCTACATATTAAAATACACATTCTTACATATATAAGAAAATAAAGGTACAGAGTTTGTTCTGCATCATATACAACAGACTGACACATTCAGCATCTCAAAGATCTGACCACCCAAAGTCCTGATCTTTCAAATCTTTGGTATCCTATGTGGTAGGAGGCTGCAGTGCATCTTCAAATTAGTATCCACACTTAAACCTGTACTTGCTGCTCATGGTCAATGCACCTGATGGTTTAGGGTAATTAAAATTCTATTTTGAACTTTGCGGCCTATTTCTACCTTTATAACAGGCTGCACCAACACTACAGATAACACTTCCCTGTGTCTGCCTAAGTTCAAACCAGGACTGTAACTTTGTAAAGAAAACCAATGGCTACTCAAGACGACAGCAAAGGAGGCGTGACAGTAGCCTTTCAAAACTCTACAGTGCAAGAGATCATGATGAATACCTTCTTCGGCAAACTAGCAAATATTACAACTATGTGCATGTGCGTGGTCCACCACACACAACAGACAAAGAAATGGCTATATATATGTGCACACACTATACACTTGGGGAGCATGTGTAGAAGACACGTATAATTTTATAATTTCTCGATACTATCACAGAATTATAATATAACTAGACTGATTCATTACCCTACCAATTTTTCAGAACAACTTGACAAGCTTGTTGATTCCTACACAGTCAGAATGTTCCATGAAAATAAAAGTGTCATAAGCTAGTCATATGTGTTGAGTCAGTATTACTAATACTTTATCTCATGCAAGTCAAATACAATGACTTAGCAAGTTAGACTGTGAATCCAAATGCACACACACATTGCACCGTAACTGGCTACTTCACAGTCAGTGACAGCTTACCTGAACTTTGCTGTCAGCCCGATCACGAATGTAAATTTTTCTTTCCTGATTATGACAGTAGTGACCCATAATGTTTTTAGGATATTTTTGTAATTATTTGACACTACTTTCAAGACATTTATGGCTGCTATAAGAACAATTATTATTAATTATTCCTACTGAAATAGCATGTAGGAGTCCCAGTTCCTGGAAAGAATTGTGTGGTAGAATTTCCCAGCAATTCTTCAGCAATGTCATGGAAGTTACAGTTATCTGGGTCCCTTTTAAATTGCCCTTTCAGGATATAAATCAGTCTTGACAAAGCCTGCCCAATCTTTTTACTATTCCAAGTTTGACATCACTAATAGAGGAGGTACAACCCTCTTCAAGGAAGGACAACTGTGCTATAATGAAGAAGTCTGAATGTTGACAAACAAAAGGAAGAGATAATTTAAAGTTTCAGCAGCTGCAGGTCTGAATCCAAACTTCTTTTTCAGGACACAAACTTTTTCATCTGCTAGTTTGGTTTACAAACAACAAGCAAAGTGAGCCTAAACTGAATAAACCACCTCAGCGTTTAATTTATCAGGATGGCTGAAAGAGCTTATTGTCTCACAATTAGCACTAGTCAAAGAAGTACATCCCCACACAATGTGGGATAATTGTAACCCTGAGACGGCTTCCTTCCCTGAATAAGTACGTCCTGTTTATGACTTCTAACTGTTCATATTTTATTTGCTGCTCACCTTTTAATGACAATGCTTCTCTTACAATGGAATCAGCTAGGGAAGGATGATACCAAATTTGATTTAAATCTTTTTTGAAACCTCCCATGATTGTTGTATTGCTTAAACGTTACTATTTGTTCAACTACATTCACATCAAGCATCCGCTGAAGGACTGCAAGAAGATTCACAACTACACAGTGAAACGTAATCTAAAAGGAAATTTACGCCAAAATTTTGGTGACTCATAGAAGCAATGTAACATAAAAACGTCTGCATTTCCTGTAACATGCTTTTCCGTTAAAGAACAGGATATTCCAGAATTTTGAGATGGTACCTGCAGGAGCTCAGTTGTGACTATAGAGAAGAGATATTTTGCAGATTAAAGTACATTGTTGGCACTAACTTGAGAGAAAAATGGATCCATATATTAAAAAAGAGAGAAGAGAAAAGAAAGCAGTTTCACTAATCATTTTCCTAATCAAAGAATTCATTTTCTAAGTGCTCAAACTTTGAGCCTTTTGCTGAGGACCAACTTTGAACCCTGTTTAACGATGGTCTAGAAAAATTCCTTCTCTTGAACTACAGCTAAAAGATTTGTAAAAAAAGTTACTTCAGCACTGAAGCAGTTTAAGTGACTCACCGAAACCACAATGTACAAGAAGTGTAACTCAAGCTTGGTACAACAGAGCCAAATAAACAGTGATGATAAGCAACATATCTGACAACGTAGTCTCAGTGTCTTGTCATTAATACAATTATGTCAGTACACTCAATCAGCACGTTGCCTTGACTTTAAAGTAAGATTCTGAATACGTGTTTTTGGAGTTGGAAAGAGGATGGAGGAGAATCGTGGAATTTAAAGCCACAGTTGTTCATGGCTTTTTAGGAAAACAAGGTTATCCATTTATAATATGCTGTGTGCTGAAGGAACGTTAAAATGATTCTTATGAGTTCAATACCATCTGTAATAGCCCTCTGGCTATACAAAACAAGAAGGGACTCAAGACGAAGCATTCCTTTCACAAATGAGAAACTGATTTACTACCTGAAGTGATAATTAATGCCATTCAGTTTGGTTTCAAGTGGGGATGAATAGGACAAAATGAGAATGCATGTTCTCCGAATGCTTTCCTCTCAAAAAGGTTGTTTGCTACATGCTAGGAGGACTGACAAACCTAAGCCATCTGCAGTGGCAAGTGATGGCATCTGCCAGAATTAGCTACCCCATAGCAAATGAATACAAAATGAACCACCTTTGTGGCTTAGGGACAAAGCCTGTATAAAGGCCAGGATAGGCAGAAGCACATTCACTATACCAAGGCCAGGGTATAGTCCCTATGCTACTGTAAGTCCACAACAGCAAGCATTTATTAAAGAGGGTTCTTCTGGCAAAACTCACCTGCATAAAGACTTCCACAGGAGAACTGCCTGCTTTGAAATGTCAGTTCATTTTTTAGATAAATTATTAAAATAATGCTGATGCCCTGGCACAAGCCTCCATATGCTGGGATGTTCAGAAAGAAGGCTGCCTAAAATCCTTATGTTGTGCCTTACGACTGCAGCTGTCCTGAGAAATCACTGCTGGATTCTGAAGCAGCAGCCAGGACAACATCCAACAAGCCAAATCCTCACAGGAGATAAATTAGGTAAGAGCCACGTTTCTGCTAATAAATCTGCCATATAACAACATGTTAAAATCTTGGTACTTCAACCCTTTGAGATGCTCCATAAGGGATTTTGAACTAACTGTGGTATGCTGAGTAACAGGCTAACATGCCACATCGTTCTGCCCCCCTGGCCGCTCTGACCAAATCTCTGTAAGCTTCTCTGACCCACTCCCGGCTTTCCTGATAGCTCTTCACGTAATTCTTCTCTAATCCTCACTCAGTTCTCCTGATACTCTGACTTCTGCTGTATCCCTCATGCAGCTCTAATATTTGCTCTTCTCATTTGGCTCCCACTACTTTGCTGCTTCTTTTTTACTTCCTTCTCCATATACTTAGGATCCAAATACCTCTTTCAGCTCTCCTTATTTCCTGCTCCTCTGACCTTGTGTCAGCTAGTACAAAATTGGTGTGATCCTGTATGCTCACACATTTCTCTCTGAACTCCTATATAGCTCCAACACTCTCTTTTCCTTCTCCCTGGCATTTTGATCCTTTCTACCTCCATTTGTCCTGTTTTGATCTACTTTCAGCTTCCCCAAAGCCTCTACAATCCTTTCTGAGCCTTCTTTTGCTACCCTGATCCCTCCTCCACTTTCCCTGTGTGGCTCCAATTACCCTTCAACATTTCTTCTCCCTCAAAATCCTCTGAATCTCAGCTCTGTAACATGTATTATGTTACATGTATTCAATATGTCTGCTGTGAAATCAGTGGGAATTTACCAGCAAAGAAATAGCCTGCCACTACTGCTGTAGAACATGACTGTGAAAAAGAAAGAAAAACAGTATTTACTACCCATTCTCAATATTTATTTCTCAAACTTAAATATCTTATTTTCTTTGCATTTTGTCTACCTTGTTAAGATATGGTCTTCTCATTCTCGTTTTAAATAGATACTTTTAAGTCTTAGACCCTGCAAACCTCTACTTTTGCACAAATTATGTCTTATTCTCATCATCCTTCAACGACTTTGATCAAACAGGTGTGTGGCACTAACAATGGATGTGCACAACGTGAGCCAATGCAAGTTCAATCAGCCACCATGACTGAAGAGCCACCAATGTGGTGGCATGGTAACTCCGTGCCCGGTTTCTGCAGTGTCCTGCTCAGGTAGCACACAATGTACATCTGCTGATCATGATGCCAGTGTGGGAGTTTAGCTGAATGCAAATTCATCCAATGACTGGAAGTGGAAATACTTCTGTATTTGCCAGTGAGGCACAATAACTGGCTCCCCATTAAACACAATCACAATATTGCATGCCTTGTAAAGACTTACGTACTCAATAAACCAGAAACTCTTCCAGTTTAAGTTCTCACACCAAGGTGAAGGTGTAGTCATGAAGGCCTCTTGCTCAGCGCTCATACACAGGTATCTCACATCAATAAAGGGGAAGTTTTCACACAGTTGATGGTTCAAGTACATGTTGAGTTAAGATTTCTCTCCATTTAAGACTACACTGCATCAGCAAAAATTCAGTAAGGAACATTAATTATCAAATGTGCCAGTTTTGTGACTATTAAGTACCTCATTAGATTCAGTTTTGGAAAACGCATTTATGAGCACTTTTATACCGGAGAGGATGGCATGTTTGGCATTATTTAACCCTTCAACATGATCCAAAAGAAGTTCACGTTTCAAATCTATTCAACTTTTTTTGATCAGTTTAATTTTATGTTTAGAGTTTTCTTAATGTGCAAAATTTTCAATGGATTTTGCAGATGTTTTTGAAGAACAGGCATACTACATTAAAAAATGGCATTCTTTTACTCAGGTTGAATAAAATCTGTCCTTAGAGCTGCTACATGATTTTCTTTCATACCTACAGCATTAAAAGGTGGTTAAAAATAAAAACACTGTCTACATCTTGTGTATAAGCATATATTCATAAACACCCATTGCTGACAGCACCACAATTCTTTCCTTCTGTTTATATTAGCACATACACAGTCAAATGTTTCAGCTACAATACATTTCCTTTAGTTTGTCAAAAAGAAGACCTCATACTTCAACAAAGACAAAAAAAAGGGAGAGAAAAAAGGAAAATAAATTAAATCCATATTTAAAATGTATCATCTAGCCTAACCTTTACTCCATTAGGGAAAATATGCCTGCAAAAAAGATTAAATACAAATTTGCTTTGCTTTTAAACCTACTTCAGAAGCACCTATCCTATCTGTCCATGTAAATTCCAATGGAAAACACGATGACATGCAATTACTAATCTCAATGTACACAGCTATGCCTCGGGGACTTAGTGGTTCATATTTTACTGTTCTGTAATCAAATACAGAACTAATGAGTAAAAATATGCTTCTCCCAATAAATTCCCAGCACCTGGACAAGTGTCTGACAGGGAAATGGAGGATGCTCACACAGAATTCATTCTGCAAAGCTATTAAAGTGTTATACTTGCCAACAAGTGTTCATTAAACAGGAATGAAGGATCTTTACGCCAGTTTCCTACCAAAGGCTTTTTAATATTTTAATGGAGAGTAAAGACTATTTATCTGAACTCTGATCAGTTAATGTTCAAATCTGTTATGAAAAAAACAAGGAGTCCTTTATAATACCTTTCATAAAAATCCACTTTGCAATGCTTCAAATAAAGACGAAGAACTGTAAAAGATTATGTTGCATATAAACAAAATCAGTATCATTTTGAAACTATACGGTTATCCGTGGAGTTCCTCAGCATATTAGAATCCTGTTGTATTTTTATTTAAGGAGTGGTTAGCAATATCTATGATACAAATGAAAAATAGGATTAGAGATGACATCACTTGTGCAAGAGCGTCTTCAGACTGCAGGGGAAAAAAAAGCAAATTTAATGGGACAGATGAAAGAAGTGGGAGGCTAATAGATTGTGCAAAGCTAGGCCGTATACCTGTTGGGGAAACAAAAAGAGAAGGATAGATCTAAAGTGTCTCTTAGAAATAAAAATGCAGGTCAATGCAAGACTTCACTATCACTTTCTTTTGCAAGAAGACTGGTGATTTTGGATTTTGGATCTGGGTTTAGCCCTTCAGAATGACATAGTCAGACTTGATATATCTCTCAGGTTTGAGAGTGAATAAAAAAAGCTATCATTTTTTCAAGGGCAGAAGAAGCAGAGGCCAGCTCCTTTTTCACAAAATCCAGTCAGATGGGAAATGGGAGGCTCCCAGCTAATGGCCCTTTTCTTCTAGGGCCACCTCAAATTCCTGGCTCTTGTGGCAGCATACTAACCAACAAACTATGCGAGAATATTCCGGACATGGCTGTCCTCTAGTTCTGTTAAAGTAGGGTCAGCAAAAAAGAGAGAAGGGTATAAAAGGAGAAATAGAAAAAGCACGTGGAATCATAGTCTGATGTTTTGAACATTAATTTATGTTCCCTACTCCCAGCATGTTGATGCATTTTTATCTAGAGACACTGGCTAAAGCAGAAGCAGCACAGGGAACAGGAATGGGAGCCTGCTCCCAGGACCTGGTTCCCGCACATTTTTCTTGAGCTGACAGCTTCTGAATCCATATGGAAATCTATGCTCCAAAATTTGATTTATAGCAATTTTTTGGAATCTCCTGAAGTTTGAGGGTATTTAGCAGCAAGAGCTTTAAATTGCCCTCAGATTTCCACAGCATTTTGGAGCAGATCCCTCCTTTTCATCCTTGTCTCCTCCCCTCTCTCACTAAGCCCGATACAGCTTCTCCTGAAATTGATGGAAAGAATGACATGAGATCCAACAGAGCTTGGATCTGCTTGTCACACAGCTTCTAATTGTCCTTTACAGTCCAGATTTCAATGTAGTATCACACATGTGGCTATTTCACATTTGACAAAAAGGATACAGCTTTCTTCATGTTAAAAGGAAGCAATGTGTAGCAGCATGGAACACAAATATAAAGAGGTTAACATTTTAGAAGCAGTGAAAGTAGCAATGTGCAAATAGACATTTAAGTTGCAAACCCAAACAATTACGTGGCAAGTACCCAACTGTGTGCACAGGTTTCAGTTATACAGGCACATGTGCAAACTTTTAAAGGATAATAATTCTTTTATTGTTTTAATTTAAGCCTCTACTTCTGAATGTTTCTGAATTCTTTTTAGGAGAAAACCCATATTTCTTAGACTAAGCAGGTTTATGGTAGACTCTACTAAAAGCGATGCATATGTCCATGAAGAAAACTACTGTATTGTGGAAAGAAGTATTTTTAAGGTTCAAGAAAGTTAGAGTTTTAACAGGATGTGAAGTTGTCAGGGAAGGATTTGTGTGGTTGGAAGTCTAGTTTAATGCTTATTAATTAGAGCAGAATTGGCAGCTATAGACCTGAGGAGTGAAGTACCTCTGCCAATGGAATACATTAACTGGCATGTAAACAAAAGTCGTACGCACTATCCTCTGATGTACAGAAGGAAGAGATGGCTTCCTCTCAACATGAAACTGTGCTATGCATAATTGTGTGATCCTTCCAACATCAAAACCAATGAACACACCCGGTGTTATCTCACAAAATTCTTGACCACATATCCAGACAAGCCTCCTGACATATTACTGGAAGATAAGACTATATTTACATTAGCATGCAATGCTGCTCCCATTAAACATTAGCATTGAATGAACTAGAAGGATAAGGACTCACAGATCAAACAGGTAATATCTTGTCTATTAATTGCTGCCCTCAACAGTAGGTTTGTTTGGTATTTAAATTATACTTACATAAAAATAAAATAAAATAAGAAAATCTAAGATGCTCTTTCTTTTTCTTGTTCAAATGCTCATAAAAACATATGTTCCTTTATGGAGAAGATCAATTATCAATAAGAACAATTTTAAACAGGTTCTTAACCCAGTTATATTATCACCTACCGCGAATACTTCATTAAGGAAGAGGTGTTTAGGTACATTCCCATGTCAACCTTGTAATACTGATGTAACGCTGTGATGGCTCCATCAATGACCAGCAGTCACAGGAACGCCCTAGTGCATATGCCAACATTTTGTGGAATAAGGTCCTGTAAATCTTATGTTACTGCATTCATCAACTCCAAGTAGAACCTTTTAATTAAACTACCTTTATAAAGTACCATGCACAATGACGGAGCTTTAAGTAATACATGACGATGATCAAATAATGTGAAGGGAAACTCTTTGTCATATTAAACTTACATTTAAACAGGTGAGACACAGCCCAATCAATTCTACATGAATTTAAACTACATTGACATTAGTTATTCCTCAGCCACTCTTCTACCAGTCAGAACTCACATCCCGATTTTGTTGCTGCATTCTCATTATTTCAGTCTCCCACCTCACCCTTGCTGGACTGAGCAGCTGATGGGGTGAGAGTATGTAAGAGCTACCAAAAAGCTCAAGAAAATCAGTGAGACATAGCTGAGATCCACTGCATGAGTGGCACTGCTAGGTATGACTGGCATATTTCCAATATTTGATTTACGTAGACTTTAATCAGTATGTACAATATCTCTCTTCCTAAAGCAAATCTATTGTGTAATCTTTCATATGTAACTATGTATTCTTGATAAGTTGTAACACCAATCCCTGCCTTTTGTCATTATCTCCAGTGAAGCTGTTTCCTTATATCACATGTTTTATATTATGCACAAAATAAGGACATTTTACTGCTAATTATACTGCCTTCATGCATTGCATAATTTAACCGCAAAAAGTAAGGCTTTTGACTGATCAGATTATAGTTCTAAAGCGCTCCAAAACACTTCAGTCATATCTATTCCTTGCACTTCTCAGTCCCTCAGTAAGGCAGGAATAATTCTCCTCCTTTTACAAACGGTCAACTCTGCTGTACAAATTGTGACCACAGATAAGACGCTAAGGAATTTATTCATAGTAATACAGGTGTCCTGGCTGCATGGTCCTTCTTACAAACTTAAAAATATACGGCAAGTGAGGACTGAAGGCTCAGATTAATTTCATCAATACTTGGGTCAATATTTTGCTCTGAGTCACAACAGTTACACACAGTCTAATTTTAACTGTAGAAGATGCACTATTTTCCTTTTTTTTCTTCAAAATTTCTATTTATTGATTTATTTTATTAAGGAGAAGGACTGTTCCACCAACCGGCACTTTTTTAAAGGAAGGACAATTTTTCTAATCTACAACCAGGCTGCTTTACATATGAAAATGTCAGCATGTTTGTTGGCACAGGATAGCCAATGGATAAATACAAGATTACACATTTTGCCAGGAATAAGTGATTTACGCATAATAAAGTTACAAAGTAGAACTGCTATCATCAATTGCTGTTCTGATATTCACAGGCAAAGAGGATCACACTCAATTCTTTACACAGAACTCTGCCAAGTAAAAGGGAATAGGATTTTTTTTCCACCCCAGTTTCCAGTAAGTCCAACAGACTGCTTTCATACTAAAAGCTGGAACAAAGATGAGGCTTGTCCCTGTGCATTACAATGTCTTACCTTAGAAGGAAGCTTTTGACAGCCTTAGATTAAACTTGTGAAAGCTAATGAAGATTCCTCCTTAATACACATTTCGTTTTTCTAGTTCGGACTTGAAGTGACAACATTACAGAAATACCCTGCAGGTTTTTATTTAAATAGCATCTTATAAAACAATGCCCTCTTGTCAGTCAACACTAATTCAGCAGAAGCCAAGCTATAAATCTGTCCAAAGGCCAGCAAAGTGCTTAACTTGGCACATCCCTAATAAAATTAGGAATGTGAGTTTATTACATGAACCTTAAGTAGGTTTGGCCAAGATATTAAGATTTTTGCTTATGGCAACCATGGCTAATGTGGATTGGTATTTTCATTATAACGCACCCCACAGCATTTCTCAGTAATGTCTCAGGTTTCCAAATTGGCCAATAATTTTCTACACTATCTGACACATCACTAGGTGTTACAGATGAAACTCTGTCACTAAAGCTGCACACACTTTAACCATACTTAAAGATGGTAGAGGCTTTTCAATCATGCTAATTCTACTGAATAAATGAGGGCAAATTAATTAATACTTCTATTAATGTAACCTGATTTCACTTTGTTCAAGTAAAGAAGCACTTACAGGCTTTTAACCCAAGCTCAGATGCATTGTTTCAGCTCAAGGCAATTGAGAAGTGATTTATACTGTAATAAACTGAAATGCATGTTAAGAAAAACAGTGAGAATGTACATTATACAGTCTATATTTTAGCTGTTTTTAGCCAAATATGCTTCTCAATGATATTGATGCAGAATGTCTCTTCAGAACGGCATTCTAATAAAGTAGCCTCATGTAACTCCTTTCTGACCATCTTCCACATCAAATTTTTATGTTACAGAAACATCTTTTCTTCAAGAGAAGAAACATACTCTGAGGTCCAGCAATGGAGATCATATTAATCATGTTCTCACTTGGCTAAAGAAGAACATACGATCACTGGTTTCTGCAGAAGTAAAGGCTTCTGGTTATTAGCGCCTGGTACACTACGTGGCACCAAGCCACACTCTGCATTACAGCCACTACAACAGAAAACATGCTGCTTAAGAAGCTGCAATATCAAACACATGAATGTGCAGAGTCACTGAAGTTCACTTTATTAAGAATACAATATACTCTGGGAAGGAAGTATGATTGATGTCCCTTGAGCAGCCTGTTTATCAGACAAACACATTTTGCAAACTTTGACATAAATTGTTAGTTTTCTTATCGTACTGACAATATAAGAACAGTACCTTTGTAGAAACTTCCTGAAAACTCTTTAATGACCTCTAAACAGTGTTATCTTATCATCATCTGACTTTCCACTACAATAAATCATTTACAAATAGGTTAAAAGAAAAATTGATATTCGAAATATGGATTTATTTTCCATAGCTATAGACTTCAAGATGTGGGGAGCCTTCTCACTGAATAGTTATGATGCTGATAAAGCACTCAAATCTCTCTGTACTTGCAGTCATTTTGCAGGACAAGAAAGAACTGCTCTCTGCAAAGAGCGTTAGGAGAAATGAGGTGAAGATTTGCAGTTCCTAGGTTCTTGTACGTAAGGGTATGACAACAACATCCACTTTGAAAGGCAATTGCATGTGCAAATCCCTACCTTACGCAAGTAACAGAAAGATGCAATATGGTGATGTTTTGCACGTGCAGTCAGCTTGTGAACACAACCAGTGACCTGCACGCAGAGCAGGCCATAACCAGCACATGTAGAGATGTATCCAGAGCACATTACTAGCAGCCAGGCTACCACACAATACACTGTATACCTGTTTAATAGTCTAACATGAGCTTAATTAAGATTTCAAAACTTTTAAAATAAACTTTTGCTCAAAAAAAACCCCCTCTAACTTTTTGTGGCTGCATTTGCAACTGTTATTTTAGATGTCCATAAAATCTATACAAGGAATGCATTCAGTGACAAATGTTCACCAAATTAGTAATTAGGAAAAACAGATGGAAGGGATGCTTTCCACCTGAAATAAAATAGTCGCTCTAAGAATCAGTCTTGCATAGCTAGAGACAGGAAAAATACCACATGATCTAAGTGACTAACAAAATATGTAAATGCTTCTCAGACTCTGAAAAATCAATATTTTCAAAGGACTTGTCTAAAACCAAGAATATTTTCTTGGAATTACTCTCAGGGCAATTTTCAAACAATAAGTATTTTCACAGATGCTGCAAAGCTGTTGGACAGTCTGAGAAGGTATAAGACACGTTAGCTACTTGTGTGAATAATTTACAGCCCTGTACATGATGCCATTATCACAAAAAGGCCACATCTACCTGCGTATTAGTAGGGTAACACAAAGTGCCTGTAAACTGACACAGCCCTACAATTTTCCCATTTTCTTCCACTGTGTGGGGATACTCTGTTGGTAACATTGTAGCCCCAGGACGGCAGTCTTCACCTGTAGTGCAAACATGCTGAACACACCATAGTGGCTTCTGCACTCAACCAGGCACCCTGGCATCTGCATGCCCTTTGCTAGCTTTTCCCTGCAAGGTGAAGGCACACTCAGATGAACGTTGGTGTGACGAGAAAGGTGCTGACCTCTCTGGAATTATCCAAATGAACCCTCGTGTTTGGCTAACTCAAAACAGTGCCCAGTGTGGACCTCAGTTCAGACTCGAGCTCCACAGAATAAGCCACGTTTCCCTTTCAGGGCTATAATTAGAGCATCTCCCTTTTTCTGTGAGAGATTTTTGCACAGCATTGCTGTAGATACTAAAAACCTCTCTCGATCCTTCTGATCCCCCTCGATATCTCATTAAACTCACAGACCTCAGTCTATTACCATACTTTTGCCAACTGCGCAGTGGTTGTGTGATCTAGAGTAGAACTTGTCTGACATCACCAACTAAACTAATATTCCCTACTGACCTTTATCCAATTTACAAATCCCTCTCTCCCCAGAGATGAAAGGCCAGAGCACTACTCCATGCTTCCCTCCACAGCCAGTATCTCACATGTGAAAAGAAAGGAGGTAGAGAAACACAACAAATCTTGCTTTAGAGCTGGAAAACTCTCTCATTGAGCAATATAATTCACTTCAATTTAATATGAATAATCACATGTAGGGTCTAGAGTTTTTATGTTTTACAGCTCTCCTTAATTCCACATCTCCTTACTGCAGACAGTACAGGCATAAAACATTTCATCACAATCTTTAATAGAAGGGCTTTGAAAAAAACATCCCTGTGCTGCATAGCAGTTCCTATCCAAATTCCCAGCCATATTACAAACTATATAATTTTGGATCTCGAGGTCAGAAAACTACACTGATGTGGCTAATTGAGACTGAACTGAAAACTGCGTAGTATAAAGCTAGAGGAAGAAAAACAAAATAGCATCGCATTTTTAAGGTATGATTTTAGAAAGCAGGTATTATAGACAAAAGAAAGGTTCAATTAAAAAGTATTTTAAAGCTGTCTTTAAAACTATAATAGTCCCTCTTTTCTTTAAAAGAAAATACTTCATTGTTCTTTCCAGTATCTGCCATTTGAATTACCCACGTAAGACATCATCACGTTAAACATACGTACATATTGAAGAAAAAACCCGACATTACATTGTGTCATTAAACCACCATAGTTATCAAAACTTAATGAGCTCTGAAATAGATACAATCTCAATATTGTAGGTCATAAGAAAGATTTTACTTGTGACCTACATCACTCACACAGAAAAATTAAGAAATTAGGGCATCTCTGCACTTCCCATTCACTGTTTAAGTGCCTATTCACAGAGTCTGACTCCTAAGGGCAAGGAAAAGCACCAGATCCGGCTGGTTTTCCCGTGTTGTGAGGCATCATTTCACAGAGCTGCCAAAGCTCTGCTCCGCTGACCACATCCTGCGCAAGCACACTTCCCACACAAACACTGAGATGGGCAATGGGTGGCCAACTTCATTTTGGTTTAGGTAGGAAAAAATACAGTCTGGCTTTCATTGTACGACTCAATATGACATAGAAGATCAATTGGAAATAACAGTCCTCTAAAAACCAACGCGTAGCACGCAGTCTGCAGTGTGGCTGCAATCATGTGTTTAGCATTTACAGAAGAATACAATCTCTGAGGACCTGATCGGTGTGGTAAAATTGCTGAATCGAAATGCAACAGTCAGTGAGAACAAACCATGGGGTCACCTCAGACCCAGCTACCAGCATCACCTACAACAGGCATCAGCACAACTCCCCACCCAGGTCTTAACGCTGATGAAATACATCAGGCCTGCAGCATACTGTGAAAATCACGTCCCCCAGGCTTTGTGCCCAGGGATTATAAAAAATAAACTCAAAGAGTACAAAGAATCAAGCAATAGGATTTTCTATTACAGAATGTTACTGATATTAAAAAAAAAAAAGTGGTTACGCTCTGTCCGTTGGATTGTTCTTATTATTTCAGGCTGCTGAAGACAGGAGGGCCCACCGTCTATCTGCTACAAGTTTTACAGTTAATTTGGCGAAAGCCAAGAAAACAGAGCATTTGAGCATGGCATAGGTGCAAAGAGGGACCCAAAGAGGTCAGTGTTGTGGACAGACTTTGATCATCAGCAAAGCCAGTTTCTGATAAGTTTCTGATAACTGAAGGGACAGCCAGCATCATGATTCAGATGCGCTTCATCAAGTCCATGTACGTACCATGACAAAATGGGAGTGCTTCACTTCTGTCTAGGCTTTGATTCCATTAATTGTGGTGAGATTAAAGGAAGAGAAAAACAGGAAGCAGAAACATGAAATCTGCCTGCCAGGCTGTTTATATTCCAGCAGGAAGTACTGTTAATTCACTAATTCTCAACTATCAAATAATCAACACTCACAGCTCTTCCACAGATATCTAGTATGGCATCTCTTCCAATGCAAGGTCCTAGCTGAGTAATTTAAATCAAAGCAGTATGTTGCTGGCACTCTACCTAAGTCAGAAGCCCCCCACCCTCACCCATTTCTAATGATAATCTGTCCCTGTCCTGTCTGCTATGCAATTTAAATTAAAATCACCCCTTTCTCCTTGAAGAAATCTACATTACATGCCTGCAAGACAAGGAAATTACATCCAATATATGTACAAATCATCACTTGATTATAATACTACAGCACATTTTACAACAGCCCAGTGAAAACTGCCCTGGTGAAAAAGAGGAGAGCAAAATCACCTAAAGAGCAAAGGAAATCCTTTTGGAGGGACTTGTTTCTTAGATTCTCCTTAGTAAAAACAATAATAAACTAAAAAAATTCCATACACAAGCAGAAACACTGTTAAGCTATGCAGTTCCATCTTGAATATGCAAATATCACAGCCCAGTCTTACCTCAGCTTGAAAATACAACATCATGCAGAAAATGAAGATTGTCTGATGAAATGATGTTATGAAAAGTAGTTTGAGAAGGCAACTTCTTGAATGTGAGTTTTATATATTTCCACAACAAAACACAAGTGTCCAGGCAAAAAAGTACAAGATTTGAATATTTTGATCACATTTTTATTTTCCTTCATAGAGAAGCAACTAGGAAATAGAGGGGTATAAAAAATATTTTTAATTAAAACTTTAGATATTGGTATATTGAAAGGAACTAAATGTTTCATCACCCTATTCATTTAGTGGTATGAAATTAATCTGGCACTAATGTGGATAAATAAGGCTGCCTTTAATGCCTTTCATAAAGCTAATGCCCCATTCAGGAAAAAACCCAAACCCCCAGTATTTGCAAGCTATCCAGCCTTCAAAGTTGTGTACAAGGATCTCTAGTAAATTAGAACCCACTTCTGGCAGCCTGAGAGATGAAGAAGCTTTGCCTGAGCTGGAAAAATCTTTGGCACCTTCAAAACTGGTACTATAAGGTATGAGAACTTGGTCTGTTCTCATCTTATGGCCTAGCAGAAGAGCTTGTGTCAGGAGATTCTGACTCAACAGCATTGTAGATGTTAAGTCTTTTTTCCCTTCCCTATTCTCCCACCTGCCCCCACTAAATCAAAAGACCTTATAAACTTTTCCTCCTGCCTCCACTTTCCATCCAGAAACCTCAAAAAATTACAGCAGCTTTAGCATAGTAAAATTACCGCACTTCAGAACCTTCCCATGCACATCACACAATCTCTGTGGACCTAAGAAGAGAAGTCTCTTCATGGGCAGCAAATGTGACAAACACTTTCTGTTATCTTTTTTCTTTCCTCTTCAGGGGATGAGAAAGGGAGACTTGCAATTCAGCAAATTCCTGTTTGTAGAGCAGTTTTCAAAAGGGCTTCTTGTCCATTTAGAAAGCTAAAATTGCAGTTGCATAGCAGAAAGCACTAATAAAAGGACTTGGTGAAGAACAGGTTGAAGCTCTGTATCTCCTGAACACTGAGGAGTCAATTCCTCCTGCCTTGCATGAGGGGAGAGCAGTGAAGTCTCGGCAATAGTGCTGCACCTGGCTAACGGGTAGAGAGCTGACAGGGGCCCTTTGCAAAGTGGATTACAACAGGATGAATGACCTCTGCTGAATGAATTATCAGATAGGTCCTTGAAATATTATGTAAAGTTACAGCATTGTTAAACCACATTCTTGGAGTCTTGTGTTTCCTTCTTCAGGGTCTGGGACAAAGAAAATGTGAAATGCAGGAGAAACTGCAAGTACATTTCCTGAATCACTGCAACAGTAGTTTTGTTTTGTAAGGTTGCTTCTCCAGCAGGAGAGAAAGGCTGACAAGATTCTATTGGAACAGAAGTTATTGTACTGGATTTATGGAAGTAATTCATTTTAGGAACATAGTTAGAGGAGAAAGAAAAACAAACAACATTCAATTGGTCTGCATAATCAAACCAGTTCTACTGTCTTACTACCTTTACACGGCTTAATCTGTTATTTCATTTTTCCTTCCGACTGAAAGCCAGGAGTGCTTGCAATAGAGCACCACATTAAAATACTGATAAAGCACAAAATTAAAAATATTACAGCTTCTAGATTGCCATGTTTCAGTTGGGTTATTCTTTTTTTGTTTGTTTGTTTTGAGTCTTTTTCTATACTTCAGAATGACATTTTGACAAGGTCAGGTGACAATGATAGAGGCTCAGATAATTAGTTTAACACTGGAAAAGGAAATTTATTTAATCAAAGAAACAAATTATTTCACCAAAATTATTTGGCCTGTCCTATTCTACTTCACTCCCTACCTCTCCACCTTTTTCCACCTTGACTTTAAGCACCTTTAAGGATGCATCACTACATTCTGTGCCTTTTTGCTTGTGCAAGGCAAGGGAAGGAATAAGAGGATGAACTTGCCCTATAAGGTCACTCAGCAATTACTGTTTTGAAAACACAGCACTTTCTCTGATACCACCAACATAAACTGAAGGCTGAATGGGTTGGGTCAGAAAAGTTTTAGCAATCTTGGCAAATAATGACTTGTGTTGAGAAAGAGTCCACAGCTACTTCTAATGGACTGTGACACATGATGGCTCCTCGCGCTCATCTGGCTGGAGTCCCACAGATACAGTCTCTATTGAACCAATAGATTTGGGAGGAACGCAGTGTAGACAACGCTTATTTCTGCTAATTGTACAACTTTATTCAGTTGTAGGCTCTACATTCCTGATTGCTGTTGACTGCACAGCCAGTAATGAAATAGAAAATGACCAACTTTTAATTACTAAGCATCCGCCAAACAAATTTCATAATTTTAACACTGGAATTTACAGCTTCTTCTCTTGTTTGGGAGAACAGGCTGGCCCAACTAGGGTGGGGGGAGGAAATGACGCAGTGCCATACCTCCCACTAACTCTACTGATCCAAAGAGCAGTGTGCCAGTATCACCAGTGGGTACAGGTGTGTACAGCAAGCCAGATGTAGTCCCATGAAGCTGTGTGTCCTGAATCCAGCGCTCTGCACCACTTGCACAAGAGACCCAGAGAAACCCTCACTTGTTCTTTTACTGCAGCCGCTCACAAGAGGAATCAGGCATCGCAGCACTTCAATAAATGCAGACTTGGCCAGTTCACTGAAACCAACAAATCCAACTAAGAAAACTTTTCACCGTGGTATGAAGTATCTTGAAGAAAGTGTTAAAAGAAACAGACTCTTTCCTCAAGTCTTTCCTTTTCCTACCAGACAGCACAGTTTCTTTCTGAGAATCTATGTCATCATTCAGCTGTTTCTTCTGGCAAAGCCAGAATCCAGAACAGAATCTTCATGAAAAAGAAACCAATAAATTAGAGCTCTTTGTGAGCAATTTGCTGTTAGTTCTGTTCTCCCTGCCTATTAAGATTCTTTATTTGTTCACCAAGAAATTTCTGCTGACAAGTTTATTCATTTACTACTAGCCTAGATAAAATGCTAATAAAACAAAATGTCAAAAAAAGTATTCATATGACTCTCCCCTTTTCACTGGGCTTGTTGTTAAAGGGACCATGGAACTAAACATTAACATCTGGTGAAATCAGGATGCTTGTTTTCCCCCTGAAGATTAGGCTCTATTTCAGGCTTGAACACAACTTGTGAAAAAACTATCCGAAGTTTCCATATTTCTCTGTTCTGTCAGGCATGCACAGACAACCCTCCCACCCAACTAATTTCGGCAACTGTATCCCCTCCCATCAAAACCAAACAAGAATACCTTTATAAAAATATATCTTACAATGCTACACTTCCGATAGGCTTCCTATGGCATCCCACAAATGTTTTACAGCTTCGTTAAACTCTGCAGATAGGTTCTCATTGTTCTAACTTTTACAGAATCAAAGAGAAAAACTCTCCACTACTCTTCCTTCACCCTCTTATCAGTATATGCTCTGTTAATTCTCTAACTCTCTCCCATTAGATTGGTGTGGAGGAATTGTGTCAAAGTGTGCTCTTTGGTTGGGTACTCCCAATGGAGTCCTCGCCTTAGCAGATATGTGTGAGAGAAGTTCAGGTGTACGGATGCAGTGGCATCCGGAAGTAGTTACCTCTAAACAAAGACACAGCAGAAAATGCTCCTATGAATTAAGGAGTCTGAGTGTGGAGGCTGCGGACAGCTGGCCATTGGGAACCAAGTGAGATAAGCTCTCATTAATGGGGCATAAAACATCTAGGTAGAGTGCCAAACTGAAAGGATGAGACTCCTGTGTGTTTTTTTCATGAATCTTGACCCTTCAGAAGTTCTGGAGATTGTAATTTTATTTATGTAAAGGCTCTTTGAATTCACATGCAGTCAAGACAAGACAGGAAGCAGTGGTGAGTCTTCCCTCACTCCGCAGTTCCTTTTAACTTGAACATACGATCCCCTAGCAATAGCTAGATGTTTTGTGGAGTTGGCAGGAGCATGTCTCTCCAGCCAAAGCTGTCACTTGTCCTAATCTGATTTGCTAAACATATCCAGAATGAGATGGATGGGAAATGCAGCCTCGCATGCTTTCACATGTGGAGGTAGAGTTCTGCAGTGAGAATGGCTGAATATTTTATTTTTGGAACGTTATCTCGTGAACCATTCAGGTGAGAGGAAGAAAAAGCAGACCTGAACATTTCCATCTTGCTTGAACTCTAAATAAGGCACCTACAATACCAAAGAGAAAGGTACCCTCAGGGCATTTTTATACATTTATTATAAAACAAAGATTAAAACAATTATATGGAAATTAAAGATAATATGGAACATTTGTCGTCTTTCAGTCAAACAGTAACATGGCCTAGTTCAACAAACAGCATCACAGCTTCAGGCACACTGCATGCAAAATGATAAAATGGCTTGAGCTGAGAGGACAGCCTGAATGGCTCAGCTCTGTTAGGTCTGTCTCTCAGACTGACCTATGGAAGAGTTCATGTCATATTTCACTACACTTTGACTCTTCAGCATAAAAAAATTAGCAAGTTTTCTCACAAGTTTTCACGACTACACAGATGAAAAACACAGAGACACCACCTTTATTCACAAGCTCAGAAAGCTAAAGAACCAGCATGATGAAAATGATGGAGCTTTTTTCCCCCAACAATGTCCACTATTTCCCCCTCCTCATTCCACCCAAAAAGGGCAGTTCCTAAATGATTCTACTCTTTACAGAGCTTCAGAACCTACTGTGATTCTCTCCTAGTTACCAGTGCCACAGCTATGCAAGTCATTTTGCTTCTAAAACAACATATGTTTAAATATAAAACCAGAGTGATGCTATTACTCCAGTTAGCTCCTTCGATTAAGGAAGCTCTTACTTCTGAGAGGTAAATCCTTTTACAGCAATAGGGTTGGAAATATTCTGGTACTGAAACATACGCTCTCTATTCTGGTGGCACCAAGTGACACCCTTCTATTATTATAATCCAGAACATTTCCCACTACATAATTTCAAACATACTTTCAAGTTTAACTTTTAAGTAAGAAACTTCAAAAATATGTGCTATTCTTGCGACAGGCTCTCTGCAACTAAACAAGGCTGCAGAGAAGAAGGGACAAAACAATAACATAGAAACGACAAATTTAGAGCAGCCTTAACTTTATAAGCACAACAATAACACAACTGGGGGGGTGGGCAAAGGAGATGATCAGCAACTAGAAAAAATCACCAAAACTCATATTACCCTCAGATTTGATAAATATTCACCTAACTCATTACTATCACTAGCTTTTCTTTCGGGAATAGTTTTCCATAGTAGCTGGAGTGAAAAATACTGATATAATTTTCAGTTTTAGGAATGTAAACGAAAGCTTTCTGCTTTTAGTCACTGAAGTTCAGAGAACCTGCCGATTACTGAGTAACAACACCTTCTGAGGTACATTAAACCACGAAGTTTTCATTCCTGCCGAATACTACTTATCTGAAAGAAACTTATTGCTTAATTACAGGGTTTTTTTAATGTTGAAGCAATAATCACTGTTACGATTATACATCAAATTTTAAAGTTTATGCAAAAAATACAGCAATTTACCTTCACAAAGGCAACACTCTAACTTTTTTCCTTTTACATTGAAAAATACCACCACAGTCATCTTGGTGTTAATGGGTACGCTTAGGAGTATGGCAATATTACCCAAGTAAAACTGTAGCACAGTTTGTCCCATAGCGAGTTTAAGCGTGGCCTACCCTATTAAAGCAACAAGAAGTCCTTTTCCCTTCTCTTCTACAAATGTTTTGAATATAAGAATTCATCAGGATTTAGGGGATTAAGAAATCACTATCCACGAAAAAAAATCTGCGGAAATTTTCATTAGTTCTTTTATGAGTTGGCAGCAAATACTCTAGCTGTGAACTTTTATGAAGCTATAAATATAAAGGACCTTCTGATACTGGTATGATGATAATTCTAAATTTCCTCTTTGCAGCTGCAGTTGATCCCCTGTATCTGGTAAAAAAAAGTCTCTCCTTTTGTGATTTAACACACAAAGTTGGCTCAACTACTGTATTGCCTTTGAGCACTCTGAGTGGAAGTTCATGAATTAAACCCACATGGCAACACAACTCCCCTCCCCACCTTTCCCTTAAGGTGGCTATAAAATGTCAGTAGAAAGCCAAGCTGTTTATTTTACTTAGCATTTGATTCTGTAAGTAAATGAGTTTCTAGTGGGGCTTATGTGCAAAGCACATCTTTGCAACCAGCTCCCTTACATCACTAAACTTTGATTTAACTATGCCATAAATATTAAAATAAATCCTTAAATGTTTAAACTTAATTCTAATGGCAAAAAATAAGAATATGCAGGTAACTAACAGACTTGCTGGCAATCTATTCCCTGGAAGACTAGAATGTTTGATCATGGGGAGAAAAAAACCAATTCTTTGCTACTGACAGCTTTTTATAAAACTTGATTTCCCAGAGGATTTATCTTTTGGAAATAAAATTTAAGAAGGGATTTTTGTCTATATTTTGCTACGTATTCCAGAATCTCTTATGGTGAACACTGTTCTTAAGTTACACTGATAGATTTGGGCCACTCTAAATTTGTTTGAATACTAACTGTCAATACATTTCACTTATTTGCCTAATAAACACAAGGAAGATTCATTTTCCTCCCAATATCTTAGGAAAAGGGCACAATCTGAAACAGAAATGATCTAATTCCCTTGGCTTTTGAGTGCCTAAACAAATAGTGGAGCAGCAAAGAAGCAGTCCAGAACAGAAGTCATCCAGCAAGAGAAATGGGTATACTGGTCTGCAATTACTGTAGTAACAGCACAATATTTGTTTTCCCTTGTATGGTTAGGGGCTTGACCAGAAAGCAGGTAACCAGGCTGCCGAGATACATGCCAAAACTCATTGGGAGATCAGTTGCGTTTGCTTACATCTGTCCCAAGGCAAACTGATCAGCTTAGCTAATGGAAAGTTATCAATCATGCAAAAGAAGAAAACCACAATTAGACACACACTCTTTGTATCTGTAAATCTAAGAAGCTGGATGTAATGTCATTATTCACCGACTCTGCTTGAGATTATGAAAAAAGGTCAGGGAGCAAACTCTGCAGAGTATATACTTACTACACAGGACTAATGATGGCCTCCACTCTAAATCTGAAGAGCTTGGCTGGAGTCCTGCACTCAACACAACATGCATTTCATACCTGAATAGCCACTGTGACCAGCTGTTATCCACGTCCGCTGATGGGAAATGTAGAGAGCCGTGTATGTTCTTTGCTTCCGTATATGGTGCATCTTCCTGTGATACAACTGGGTAGTGCAGCATGTTTGACGATGTAACTAAAACGCGACAGTAAACAGCTATCAGTTCTATTTTTTCCAGCATTATTCTGTAGTGATCTGAAAAGTTCCACCTTGGAATTTAAAGCGGAAATTATATTCTGAAAGAAATGTATGCTAAGTAGCTTTAGTATTGAGAACACAGGGTCTCTCTCCCTCTTTCTATGCCTCTATTTTACAAAGCAGACCACAAAAATGAAACATTGGAGAATTCTTATTTGCTATGATTTTAATAATTGAGAAATTCATCTCAGCTCAAGTACATAATTTTCCAAACTTCCTTTAGAAAAAATACAATTGCAAGGTGCCTAAATCATATTATTACTGAACAGTGGTTCATTAGGCACTCTCAACAGGTCCACTGTAAATGAAAATAGAGTCACATCTCTGGAGAGTAATCCATGTGCAGCAGTGCCTCCATTTGTCTACTTTACAGTGTTAGCCATGTAAAGATCAAGAAGTGCATGGATATAACTTAGAAAACTAATTAGACCATTAGAAGTAAACTCCATTAAAAAAATAACCCCTTCAGTTTTAATGCTAAACTACAGCCATTTCAAATTTAATACTGCATTAGCAAGTAATACTACCATTGAATAATTCAGCATTCTGTAACATAAGGCAAGAAGAGAGGAATGAAAAAGCATGATTGCTGTTTTCATTATGATGTGCTTTTTTGGGAGGTATAGTATAAACCTCATATCACTGACACTATTTTGGCATCTTATTGGCAGTCACAATTAGACAAAATGTAGACAGTTCTAAGAGCAAAACAAGTTCTTGGCTAGATTTCTTCAGACTGATATACTTTAGTCTTTTATTTATGGCTAAATTGAAGCTGGATGTCAAATCTGGGACCCTTAGAACAAAATCTTAATAATTAACTGGCAAAAGTGAACATGATCGTTTCTGACACACCTACACTGGTAATTATTGCTTTGAGGCCATTTACTAATGAAATTAATGTATTCATTGCCCTAACAAATTAGCATAACTCATACATAATGCCCCACATCTCAAGACCTTCCTAGAAAAACAACACTTAATACTGCAGAATGAAATGGCAAGGGCATTACATGGAGACAGTATTCACTGAATTACTACATGTTAAAACCACAATGGCTAAGTGTTAGTTATAAAGCAAAACGTAAACACAATGTGGGTATTGAAACCATTAATAGTGTAGTCAAGAGTGTACAATCGATTATTATCTTTGCACTTCAAATAAACACATATTACAATAGCAGTAACCATGGAATGTAATTAACTGGCTACTTTTAGAGATGTAAAGTATGAAAAGGAGGCAGTGCTGAAGAAGTTCCTTCTTCCTTCTCAAATTCACAATAAATACAGTGTGGCTAATGTGCTTTTTTGACCATATTTCCATTCAGATTAATTGAGCGCCTAGAAGTGGCTACAGCAGCCATAGCGTCAAGCAACAGCGAAAGACAGGATTAAACATGTTACCTTTGGAAATGACAAAAACATCAGCAGCAATCTACTGCCATTTTTAACAGGTAAGATTCTCACACTTTGATTTAGCAAAGTGATTCCCAAAGTTTTCTATCTCATCATGCAGAACAGAGGTCAAGGCAGCAGACCGTCAGGTGGCTAGATGTGGTCCCAATTTGATGGAGGGCAGGGGTGGAAAGCACATCTGTTGTGCTGGCTCACCTGGCAGACTGGGGGCTTCATTGAGACCCACAGGCAACCCCACTGCTGCTAATAGACCGCTTGCAACCTTCGACTTCCAGAGTGCCAGTATGACGCAGATTACATATGAGGAACCAATGCTTTTGAGTATGAATAATGTATTTATTCAAATTGTAAACTTACTTTGAAGGAGAACATGGGTGCAAAAATAAAACAGGTTTGCAGAAAGTGATCTAGGGCTGCGTGTTGCACAGAATTCACTCCTGGGTCAGCCGTGGGGGTCTGAGAGCTAAGGATAACCTGACTAGGTCTTTCTTCCACATAACTGAGGAGCCAGGCCCTGATACCAGTTACAGCAAGGATACTTTGCTTGTGTTCTCTAGAATTATCTAAAAGTTATGTCCTCCTGAAAAGCACCAAAACAGAAGAATAGTCTTGTGCAAGTTCTTCTTGGGTCTTCTTGGGTAATTGCTAGGCCACTCTCCATCATCTTTGAAAAGTCGTGGAGAACAGGAGAGGTGCCTGAGGATTGGAGGAAAGCCAATGTTACTCCAATCTTCAAAAAGGGCAAGAAGGAGGACCCCGGAAACTACAGGCCAGTCAGTCTCACCTCCATCCCTGGAAAGGTGATGGAACGGCTCAGTCTGGAAATCATTTCTAAGCACATGGAGGAGGAGAAGACTATCCGGAGTAGTCAACATGGATTCACCA
>VZSC01007202.1:371413-390472 GCA_013398225.1 Steatornis caripensis
TTCTCAACAGGAACCAGCACTTTAAGGAAAGAAGATCACACTTGGACAGTAGATTTTGATGGTATTTTGAAGTAACAAAAGAAAGATGCAGTTGGGGGGGGGGGCAGGGAGCGCTCAAAATTTTATACAGAGAAATACATGTTCACGTCTTTTCCAGAAACAGACAAACTATTCTGATCACAGTAATTCCAAATATTTTTCCCCAGGAGGAAGCTCAACATGGAAAACATCAACCCAACCCATTAAAGTCTGTGAAGATTAAAAATGAATTTAGTTTATAAGTGAGAATTTTCAGGCAATCTTGATGGCAGTCAGTATTTTCTGTCTTACCTAGAATACACACGCACACACTCTTCCACACAGTGTTTTGCTTGCTGTGCAACTTATTTTAATTTTCTCCTAGCACATCTTCTTCAGTGCTGAGGGTATTTTATTATTTATTTATTTTTATTATACACCCTCTAGCTGTTTCTTATATGAAGAGAATGCTATTCCTTAGCTTCCTTTAAATAATATACAGCTGACTAATCACTGTGGCACCCAGCAAAGATATGTCGGGTAAAGTAAACATTCTGAAAAGAATGAACCCTTGAGCTATCCCTGCCAAATACTCTTACCTGGAACTGTCACAATGATTGTGGTGCAACCCAAGAGGAGCCTTTGATGACTGAGGAGTTATCTGAATTAGTAAACTGCTTGGTGAATAGAAGAAAAGCATACTGCCAGTTAGTTTAAAGCAGTGGCATTTAACAGTAATGATAGAACCAGAGGGCTGCCTTTCCTGCCTATAACATTGAGGTTATCAAATATGTTTTTAAAAATGTGAGTGAGAGAAAACTGCTATTGGCTGCTTTACTGCCACTTGTCCAATGTGCTTAAACAGTACAAATGGACTGGCTGCTTTTTGGCTAAACAGCACTATGTTGGTATGGTTTATAAGATACTGAAGCTAAAACTGCAACTCCCCCAGCACAGAAAAAATGACATCCAGTGCCCACATCCCTTCTAAATCCAGACTTTAAGAAACCAAGTGTGCAGAATGGTGTTTTATGTTTAAGATTCTCAGGGGAAAAAAAATCCGGACGATTATGATGTTGACACGAAAGAGGATGCAACCTCTTTTAGGTGTGCTATGGCACAAATGACTTTGTTCTTTTAAGCTTTTAAGAAAAGTTCTTGTGTGCATAGCAAGTCAAACTTTTAAAATATCCTTCTTAACCGAATGTCAGCCACTCAGTCTGGAAAACAATTTTACCTTCATTCTAAAGTAACACTTGAAATATTCTCTCTATACTTTCATTTTTTGTTCTTAGCTGCTGACATTCTTATTTTATGTGGTTCACCTGCATTTTGATGCCAAGTCCAGTCACTTGAGTAACAATTCTGATGCCCTGAAACCTGCCGTGCAAAGTAACGTGAGGATCTAAAGAGGACACTGTATGGAAGTCTGAAGCCTAACAGATCAGACATAGCTGGCATGTAAACTGTGACAGTGTTTGAAAGACAAACACCCCATCTGTCCCAGAGTCCTCAGAGATTTGGGGAGCTCACACTGTGTATGTGGCCCACAGGAAGAGCAGAGAGCACACAGGCAGGCTGAGGAACAGCAAAGGCGCACAGATCTCGTCTACTTGAGAAACAGTGTCTCTCATCCTGAACCTCATCTGCAAAAACTGAACTTTGCCTTGTCACCAACAGATCACTGTTAAAGAACAAGTGATCCCTAAGCAAAACATGTGGGAAGGCAGTGAGGCCACTTACATGGTTACAAAACTGAATCCACAGTGTTGAGCCCCTTCACAACCTGTCCACAACACTATAGCACAATACTAAAGACAATACCTCAGACAAGAAACAACTAATGCCTAACCAGTAGGCTTAAAACTTCTAGTTTGTCAGGGCAAAGTGAAAAAAAAGTAACTTAAAAAGGACAGTTTATTTCTCCTCTTGCCACAATTCCTTAGAATAGTTCTTCATACACAGTGACCTTCTTGTTTTCAGGCAGCTGATATTTCCCTCTTCCAGATGTATTCCCATCTACTTTGTGCTATAGAGAGTAATGCTTTGTTTGATTCTCACAGGCGTCTGGAATACAGGCCTGTGGAATGCAGCTGGGAGCTGCATATGCAGAAATGCATGTGCTGGAGCTGAAAAGAGCAAACCTGCTTCAAAGGAGCAACAGAGAGAGACAGAAATTCGTAGGACAAGAAGGACGATGCAAGGAAAGGGAAAAGATAATGGGAGCTGTGGTTTGCATGTGACACTCATGAGAGGATTAAAATACATAATTACAAGCATCTAGCGACAGCGTTCTCCCAGGTGGGCTTCATCTGACCACTGTTGATAGAAGTTCCTTGGAGTGCAGGGTCCAGCATGAATTTTCCGTAGTTTATTCTGATGGTAAAATATTCCTAATCTGATAATATGCTGCTGGCAAGAATGAGGGAGAGAGAAAAATCTCAAACGATATTTGTCTATCAACTCACTTACGTTGTTTCATATAAACTGAAACTTCTAATGTGATCAACCGCTTATTTCTCCACAGACACAACTCTGAAGTATACAATTCAGTAATTTACTTCAGAAAAATAGCATCTATTAAACAATATAGAGAAATGCAAGCTCCTTCTTTACTTTTCAAGTAATTAATCTCATTACCCCCAAATTAGTGCAATACCCTTTTTAAAATAACAGAGTAAATCCACCCTCCTATTTATTCTGAAGGCAGGGGGAAAGAATATCTTTCATGCCTCTCTACGGCAGGAGATAGCTGACTGGAGAAGGTAGGGGTGTACATATCCACAGAAGAGAGAAGGGAATCCACATGCAAAACTAGCTGAGGAAGCAACAGGTTGAACTCTATCTGGCATGTGAGGATGACTTACGGACCTGGAAGTTTGTGTTTCAATGAAGAGATTCAAAAGAGAGCTGATATGGAAAAATGACTTATTTCTCTAATATGGTTTTATGCCTTGGAAGTGGTCTGCCATCATTAGAATGACTTACAGCTATGCGCTGTATGCTCCAGTGCTGTATCTGTCATTTTGCTAGTAATTCTAGAGTACTACCTAGACCTTACTTTCCTGATCTGCAGATTGTCAATTTCACATCAATGAATTCGATACTTTTGTAAAAAAGATTTGAATACAATCAGCTGTGTGACTTACCTGTGCTGTAAATACTTTGTGTGTCAGATTATCTCCCATTCGAGAACACTGGAAACAAAACACAAACAACACCACAGACAGTTAGTAATTAAACTTACTTAAAGATTATCTTGTCCAGCCAAGTATACATAAAACCTCCTAGTATCAATCTCCCAGCAGGATTAAGGAATAGCAAGGTCTTCTCTGTGATGAAAAGTGAATGTCTTAGCCTCCTGAAATCTGGTTCATATTCGATAATTGGCACCTTTCTTCTATTTACAGTTTTTATATTATGCAAACACTTACATATTCTGAGTCAATAACGTATAGAAAGATAAGTTTCAAATACATTATGGACAATCAGCATAAACTAGAGCTCAAGACCCCTAGGCTTCTCTGATCCTTTGGAAACAATAAAGGTTTGTGGTGGTTAGCAACTGCCTCATGAGAAATACATTCAGCTTTGGTGAGAAAACACACTCAAAGTGTTATGAGGTTTTGTAGCACAAGCATGACCTGCAAAGGTGTGACTGTCCTTCATAAACCAGCTTTTGAGAATATGATTATCAAATCCAAATTACACACCTTACAGAACCCAAACACACCCACACAGCAAACCTTGAAATAGAAAACCTGATTCTTACACAAAAGTATAAGAATTTGTTTACCCCCATTCAATCAACTTTAGATGAGGTTCAACAAAATACTAACAATAAGGTTCAAGGAACTACTAAAGGCACAATACTATTTCTTGACAATTCTGAAGGTCTGCAAGACAGAGAAGGTTCACCAAAACAAGGGCAACTGCAGCCAGTCTCACACACAGTCTGAAGTGGTCTTCAACTACGAGAGAGAGAGTGTGCCAGACTCTTCCAAGAGGGGCACTAGTAACAGGATGAGAGATAATGGACACCAAGTTGCAACAAGGAATACTGCAATTAAATACTGTTAAAAGGAAAACTAAATCACCATGAGGATAATAAAACACTAACAGGTACAGAGAGATTGTGCAATCCCTGCCCCTGGAGATGTTCAAAACTTGACAGGACCAGCCCTGAGGAACCTGATCCATGTTAGCCTTGCTTTAAGCAGAGAACTGGTACTCAGGAAAGCGCCTCAATTCTTGCTGACTTACTTGAGGGCTCGTAGCCTTTGCCCACCTCTGAGGTGGAGTGGGGCAGGCCACTCCTAATGGTCAGAAGAGACTGAAATCTCCCTTCCCATGAAACAAGTGCAAATTTTAACCTGGAAGAAACTTGATCTTTTATTTTGTGTATCAGAATTAATGGTAGTTCAAAGCACATCAATGAGTAGATCAAATAACTGAATACATTTTCTACAAAGGAAGACTACATTTCTGGCAGGTAAATACTCCCATTGTAACTGTACCTTCCACTGGAGAAAGGCTGTGAAACAAACATGTCACATGCTATTTCATAGATATATTAAACTACTTACTGTAGTGGCTTCCTTAAAACTCTGTAAAAGGTGAGATGTGGCATAAAATAAAGACAAAACTAAATACTCTGCTGTGCTTATTTGGTTTCCAAACAGAGGCCCATAGAGGATGAGGAGAAGGCTCGAACGAAGGGGGAAGGAGGTGTGAGTTCATAGAAAGTGTGGCTCCATTGCAGAAATGCTAGTAACATCACATCTTCTCAGACTCATTAAATCATCAGTTCCTGAACATTCATGACAGATTGCCATACAAGTGGTTTGGATTAATTATCAATTTCATGTGAGAAAAGGAAAGATTAGGTAATATTTCTCCAGAAAATCTGAACGTAGCCTTTGTGAAACACTTCCTGTTACTCAAGAAGGAAAAACTTTTGAAGAAGTGTAACAGACGAACATGCTGTTCTCAGAAAGTGACTTGCCTACGGTCTCAAAGGCTGAAATAAGAGCCAGTTAAGATTTCATCTCCGAAACCAGAGGACTAGGTCCCAGTAGTAGGAATCCAGTCAACATAATAACTCTGAAGAGAACATACTGTCTTATACGGGTTTTATGTTTGCATCTATAGGCAACTCCAGAGACTGTTAAACACAGAAATCAAACTAAAATGATCAGAATAGAGGGAACTTAATAGCAGACTGAAATTTGCAAGAAAGTTTTGAATAGATGATTACACTGAATAAAACACTAAGGTGGATGACAGGAGACATAACACAGGAATGAAATGAAATCACTAAAGGTTTATGAAGCATCTCTCTTTCTCACTGTTCCTGTCTTCTGTTACCTGACCTTCATGTTGCAGTGTTTCAGAAACAAGCATTTCATACTATCCATATTTAAAAGTAACCCCTCCAGAGTATCCTCAGTTTAAAAAAGGGTTTGGTGGGGGGTTGTTTGGTTTGGGGTTGGCTTTTTTCAGTTGTGCCTTTTGTGACGTGCCCACCAATGTACCAGATGAACCATGCCAGTCTCAGTATTCAGCACCTCCTTCATCTCCAACGAGACTTATATAAATCTTCCTGGCTGGAACCGTAGGTAGTCTGCATCATGGGTAACATTTTTCCCTTACATCTTACAAACCTATAATTTATAACATGAAATTTAAGCCAACATGAATTAGTAATTCAATCCCTATATTCCAATTTAATGAACTAGAGGCTTCCTTGCTTTATTGTTTTGTGCCACTGGACCAATCATTTGGTTTACAGATGGAATGTATTTCTTTGTTAATAAATAAACTTACAAAAAAATAAAGGTATCCTCGATGCAATTATGCTGATGTCCCTCAGGAACCAGAATGCAATTATTTAAAATATTATTTTCTTAGATTACTCTCAAGAAAATAAGGAAAGAAATATGAAATTTGTGTCCTTTTAGCTTAAGCTCATTTTAAGAGCAGCAACAGTGATGCAGTTAGTCCCCAGTGGCAACTGAGAAGCACTTAGCCAGAAAATTGTTATTGGATTACAGTTCTGGTTTCATAAAACGTGGCTAAAGATCATTTTAGACACCTATGGAATGACCTATTGTCAAAACTGGTATGATAAACAAGTGACAAAGTTATTCTATTTGGCCGTTTTAAGGATTTTTCAGATCACAAAGGTAACTCGGGGCTATCAGCCTACACAGTTTTGAGTTCTTTATAAAAATAACTCACAATAAGAAGAATTCTAGCATAAATAATTGAATCTCTCTGGAGGAAAAGAAAAATCCCCACAAATTTGTGCATATACTTCCAAGTGTTCCTGACGTATAAAGAATTGTGAAGTGATAGGGTGATCAGAAGTCAATTCTGATACTGAGAACTACTTTTCAAGCTAACTGGTCTTCTTTATTAAAATAAACAAGATGAAAAGGGCACCAAAGTACAACATATGATTTTTAACAATGCACAAACTGAAACCACTTAGATACCACTAAAGTTCATATGATCCTTTTCATTTCACTTTACAGTCTTTTTCAAACAGGTTATTTCCTGGATGAGACTCCTGCCTCCCATATTTTAATCTGCCGGTAAAAAAGAATAACTAATGTGAACATATATCAGATACACATGTGCATACTTAAATAAATGCAAACAAGAAATAAACCTCTTCACCTTTGCCTTTGAGGTCACCAGTGATCACTGGCAACACAGTGAAAATGAAAAAACCTAACATGAGATTTAATTTCTTCATGTAAACTCTTTGTCATTTTTCTTCTCTGCCCATTACGTGGTATGTCTTTGCTTGTATAATTACATAATTAACATCCTCAGCACCGATTTCATCCCTTGTTAATTTTTCTAAATGTAAATACAAACGTGCTCAAGGAAACAAACTTGGCAAGTGAAGAAGCATAACCAATTTAAAGGGAAAAAAATCTATTTATATACTGGTAATCAGTATGTACCACTGAGCATTACTAGATGCTTGTAATTCACATGATGGCCCTCTAGAAGTGCCCATGCAAGAACAGCTTTTGCTGGGATGATAGAGATCGCCTAAAACTGTTGGTACAAGGAGGTCTTGGTTTTGTTTATCACTAATCACTCATGCAGCTTGTAGCACAAAAGGGCAATAGTGGTAGCTGGTAAACCACATTGGTCTCACAACACTCTTGGTTCTCAAATCTTTTTTCTGAAAATCAAAAGGATTTGGGATGGCGAGAGGGAGTGGGGAGTGGGGGGAGAGGGAGATAAACTTGGCAGCTAAAGGCCCACAAGATTTTTGCAGTTTATTCTACAGACCAAAGCCAAACTATTTAACCGAGAGCACTGCATGACTACAACCATAATTCAATTGAAGATGTGAGTTTGAAGATTAGGGGACTAGCAGAGGGTTCCTCTCTCACACCTCTGCCATGAAAGAAGAGGGGAAGGTAGCAGAAAGTCTATACTAAACAAAGAAGATTCTAGTTCCAGCTGAGAAGTTCACGAAGTTTTGATCGATCCACTCTTGGCAATTAAATTGACAGTTTTATTTCTTTCTCCACAGCATCCAAAAAGTAATTCTGTTCATCCTTGTGAAAAAGGAAAATTTCAGATGGGTTCTATTTAGCAGGGTCACAGAGACCAGATCTGTATTCATCCTAGCATATGGACTCTCACATTTAGGGTCAGATTTTAAAACTCTTCCTCACAACAAAACTTAGTTCCTTGAATGAGACCATTAGGTCATGGAGGATGGTGTTATTAAACCAAAGTAAGAGGATCACTAACTGCTGTTTGCAACGCAAACATACTTTCAAACTTACTGCTTCCATACAGAAGGATACTGTTTCTCTATACAGATGGATATTGTCATTTGATACAGCAGCTAGGAATGACAAGTAATCCGTTTTAAAAAATCCTTCTCATGAAGAGTCAGTATTGAACTTGTTTCATTGCATTCACTAGGAAGCATAATCCTAAACTATACCAAAGTCTGTCCCCAAGTATACTGTGCTGACCTGTTTATCTCTAGAATTCTGTTTAATTATCCAAAAGTGTACAAGAAAGTGGAACAGTCCAGTTTGAACACCCTGATGCTGTCTCAGCAATTTCTGCTCCCAATTTCAACAGCCAGTGATCACTGGAGTTAAAGTGCATGCAACCAGCTGAATAGGATGCAGTTCTTATTCTTATGATGAATATCGGGGTCAGAGGTGAGTGCCAGATAACACATAGCAGATGTGAAGGGAGTAGAAGGAATCCTGTTTACTTTGGGTGACCACCTACATTTCAAGGTGGGGTACAGGGGGGAAACTAAAACTGCAAGATAAAGACTGTTTAAGGGGCTGCACTGTACAATATATTGCAGGACAAAGCTACGTACTTGTATGTTAGCATGAACTATTGTTGAAATTTAAGACACAGTCCAGCCCAAATTAACCACTCATGGAATGTGACTCTTCAGGAAGCAAATGAGAGAAATCTTCTAAAAACATACGCCATACCCTGTGACCACGTCAGCTGATATTGAAAGGTTGTGTTTCTTTTTGTGCTGCCTGTATTTCTTTCAATTTCAGGATTTTTTTCAGGGGCTAGCAGCAAAGCAGCCTTACCAAGTGGAAGTGGAGAAAGTCTGATCTGAGCCTGAGGGAAGTTCTAGATAGCCACTGAGAAGACCCTGCAAGATGCACATGACAGCACATTTACAATCTCTCATTGTGGGACAAGAAAGTACTGCAGGTTGCTGCTAGCTGCCTGGGCTAGATCGTCAGCCCTGTAGCCCAGGTTGTGCAAAAGAGACCTGAAACTGCTCCAAACAGACCGTGGATGATTCTTCCAATGATGCTGTGGAGCAGGAGACTTAGAGGAACTCCTCAAGCTGGTAAAACTATTAGCAGCCATTTAGCTGCTCGGCTTTTCACAGCCCATGATAAAGGATGAGGAACCTTTCTCCTCAGTACCATCAGCTCTGAACTCCCAAGCAGCAAGGAGGCAGCCTTTGTGACTACATTCAGCTCCTGTGAGACACAGGTGAGAAGACTGTTCACTTCAGGTATACCAATAAGCTTACTGTACGAAGAGTGAACTTTGTTTCCCCTGCTCCCTCTTCTCCTCCCAAAGAAATCATAAAAGTTGTTAAGCATCTTGATGTTTTCCATATGGATGTTTCTACAAGTTACAAGGTCAAAGTGGACCAGTTAGGGGAACTTAAGACCATCAGAAAGGACTGAAAGGAGAAAGGAGGCAGGGAAAGCAGCTCACTTTTAAAACAAAAAAACCCCATGCCTAAATCAAACTATCCAGGACAAGTTGCATTTCTTAACATGCTACGGACACCCACTTCCCAGAGTACTGAAATAAATTCCCCTGGTAAAGACTGCCACAACAAAGTCTCAGCAAACAGATGGATAGGTTTTGTTGAAAATTTTTCCCCAAAACATTTCCCTGCATTTTTTAAAACAGGTCTAAGTAGTTACATACACATAATATGATCTGTCAGCGCTCAAAACGGAATTGATGGGAATATCATTACCATTTTAAACTCATCTTTATGGAAAAATAAAGAGAGACTAGTAATCTGTGGAAGAACAGATCTTAGAAAAGAGCTGTGAGGAGGCAAGTTCAGTCCAAGCAGGAAAAAGCAAAACAAAAAAATCCCACCACATAGATGTCCACCAGTTAGCTTGTTTTCTAAATGAGTTGTTACATCTATTCCTTTATAAGCTTTGCTCTGGATGTTGAGGATTCAATCTCGTTTTTATCGGTGAAGTACACAGCAAGGAAGTAAGTTTGGCAAATGATTTCTGAACTACTCTGAACTCTTTGAAGATAGTTGTACTACATTTTTAAAGATGTATACTGCCTCATTTAGATGATGGATTGAAGTGAAGGATGAAGGACAATTTAAGTAGAAAACCCAATAGTTTTTGGTTCTAAGCCTTCTATGCAATGTACATCTCTTCGCAGGTAATGCTAAAGATAATTTTAAAAGATCCTGTTCTTCAAAGCTGAAATGTATTTGCAGCACAAAGCAGTCATTCTTTTTCAAAATCAAAACAATCTGCAGAAACAACTCTGATATTGCTAGAGTCTGGCTGAAACAAATGAGTAAAAGAATAATAATTTCTCAGAAAGTGGAAGGGAATGTATCCTCTCCCACGTTAACTTTTGGTCTGCTGCCATGCTTCCACTTTGGCAACAAAAGGAATGCTGTGGGCACCATATAAAGGCACGCGTGGCAGCCTGAGGGTTAAAGTAGACATTCCTTATCTTTGACAGATGGTTAATTCACGGTCATTATTACTAAATTCAATTGCTCAATAATTTAGATATGACAAACATGTGTGTAGGAATATCTGCCAGGGCACCCTTCTAGGAATCTGAAAATGTAATATCCCCTGCATGCTTTCTCTATACATTCTCATGCTGAGTGTGATAGATTGAAACAAATGTAGGCTTTCTGAGCACTTCAACTCCCTCTTGCCACTCTTGTTACATTAAAGAGTGGTTCTAGAGAGTGACTGTGCCCAGACCTAGGGATGGATGAATGGTCTTGGCTAAAACAACCATTTTTGTCAATCAGTGTAATGCAAGCCCAATTTTATTTCTCCTTTTTTTTATTTTTTGAGGCCTAACTTTTCCAGTTCTGTTGCTGCAAGTATCACCACTTAAGCAATCATAGGGAACTAATTTGCAGACAAGGTCACAGTTTGAATGGCACTGAGTGCTAGTAGGTCTACTTACATGTTGTCTGTAATGAGTTTAAAGCAGACTGTATCTGACTAAATATTTATATCACTGATGAGCTGCACACCCACTTCTACCACACAAATAAACAGTCACAAAGTGAGGCCACTCAACAAACTGCCCTTCTCTCTCCATTACCATCCCCTATCCCAAACCCAGTCCATTTTCTCATGTGGTGACAGGCATAAAGATCCTTTGGCATATGTTTCTTTAATATTAAACAAATTAAATAAATAATATTCCTTTTCCCTTCTTTCAGTTGATACAGGAAAATGAGCTTCTCCCCTTTTCTGTTCTCATTGATATTTCCAAATTGCCTGGCACAAGAAACCACCTCAAAACAGCTCTACAGCTCACTCACTGAAATTCAAAGTCTGCCACTGACTTCAAAGACACTTGGATCAGGCCCAAAGTCAGCATCCTAACATGCTAGCACAGACTACTAAGCCACAACACTGAATGGAATCCATGTCATTTATATGCTATTGCTAAAGCAGCACAGGAAGCTTATACAACTTCAGGTCTCTGAAAGTGTGCTGTTCTTTCCTTGTTAGTTTGCAGAACATTTTGTGAAGTTCCACTAATCCCTGTGCTGATATAGGTTAATTTACAGGTTTCTCATCTGAGTCACAAAATCCAGGTATCACAAATTGGCTTTGCGTTTGACATCTAAGCCAAGGCACATCGAAGATGAGGTGACTGGTGACAACCAACATGGCTTCACTAAGGGTAAACCATGCCTGACAAATTTGGTGGCCTTCTATGACCAGGTTACAGCATTGATGGACAAGGAAAGAGCAACCAACATCATCTACCTGGACTTGCGCAAAGCATTTGACACTGTCCCGCACCACACCCTTGTCTCTAAATTTGAGAGACGTGGACTTAATGGATGGACCACTCACTGGATAAGGAATTGGCTGGATGGTTGCAAAGACTTGCAGTCAACAGCTCGATGTCCAAGTGGAGACCAGTGACGAGTGGCGTTCCTCAGGGGTCAGTATTGGGACGATTGCTGTTTAACATCTTTGTCAGCGACATGGACAGTGGGATTGAATGCATCCTCAGCAAGTTTGCCAATGACACCAAGCCACGTAGTGCAGTTGACACACTGGAGGGAAGGGAAGCCAGTTCCAGAGGGACCTTGACAGACTTTAGAGGTGGGCCCGTGCAAGCCACATGAAGCTCAAAAAGGCCAAGCGCAAGGTCCTGCACATGGGTTGGGGCAATCCCAAGCACAGATACAGGCTGGGCAGAGAATAGATTTAGAGCAGCCCTGAGGAGAAGGACTTGGGGGTGTTGATTGATGAGAAGCCCAACATGAGCTGGCAATGTGTGCTTACAGCTCAGGAGGCCAAACCTATCCTGGGCTGCATCAAAAGAAGCATGGCCAGCAGGTTGAGGGAGGCAATTCTCTCCCTCTACTCCGCTCTCATGAGACCCCACCTGGAGTACTGCATTCAGCTCTGGGGCCTCCAACATAAGAAGGACATGGGCCAGTTGGAGCGAGTCTAGAGGAGGGCCATGAAGATGATCGGAGGCTGGAGCACCTCTCCTACGAAGACAGGCTGAGAAAGTTAGGGGTTTTGGGCCTGGAGAAGGCTCTGGGGAGACCTGATAGCAGCTTTCCAGTACCTGGAGGAGCCTACAAGAGAGCTGGAGAAGGACTTCTTACAAGGGCATGAATGATAGGACAAGGGGTAACAGTTTTAAACTGAAAGAGGGTAGATTTAGATTAGATATTAGGAAGAAATTCTTCACGATGAGGGTATGCTGAGACAGTAGACCAGGCTGCCCAGAGAAGCTGTGGATGCCCCCTCCCTGAAAGTGTTCAAGGCCAGGCTGGATGGGGCCTTGAGCAACCTGGCCTAGTACAAGGTGTCCTTGTCCATGGCAGGGGGCTGGGACTGGATGATCTTTAAGGTCCCTTCCAACCCAAACTATTCTATGATTCTATGATCTTATGTGCACAAATTTCCTATGTTCCCTTCCTGCCCAGAAAGCGCTGTCTCTCCATAAATCCATGAGACGTCATATTTTTAGTTAGAAGATGAAGCTCGCCTTTACTTGTTAGTAACTCACTTGGTACACTATTGGGACTATATAATATGAAAGAATAAATCACAACAATAGTACATGGGAAAAGCCTCCATGCTGTTTTTCCACCATGGCCATTAATCCTAAGACTGCTTGTAAGACAAAAAACTCCAGGCAAATATGTGAAACCTAAGCCTTACCTGTAAGTTTGCAAAGTATCTCAGCATAGAGGGAACTGCATCTAACCTTCTGTATGCTCAAGGCAAGTGAATGCATCAAACCAGTTCAGATGAAATATTCACAGTGTCTGTTTCAAAGACCTGCTTTAGCATCTGAATCAACATCTCCTGTTTGTGCGTCTTTCACATCATCCTAAACTACAACAGCCACAGCGGACCCAAGACATGCTAAGCTCTCTCAACTCCTAAATCTAAGAAGAGTTAAAGAACAAGACATCTTATAGGTCTTTCACAACATCCCATACAACCTACCCTGTGGCAAGCAACTGCTCTGACATCTTGTGGTGTTAAACTGCCTTGTTTTAACTTGCTCTCAAATTGAGTTTGTAAACTATGCTTATAAGAAGCTTGTAGAACTAAAGTAAAACTAACAGAAGAGTAGCATAAACTCAACACTATGGTGCCATATTGGGCACCACACAGAGCTAAAGGTAAGCAAAGCTGGAGCAGAAAACTTTGCAAGTTGCTCTCACCTTTTGTGTCCAGGTAAACACACACTTCCGGTGAACAATCAAATTTTTTAAGTGACAAAAGTGCAGCAGAACATGACAACTCATCTCTACTCCTTCTCAACAGATAAAGCATTCTTTTGCCTCTAATTAAAAAGATTAATAAAGTAAGAGAATACATCAGGTTTGCATCAATCATTGCCCATGTGGTTCTTATTATTGCAATTAAAAGTTATCTCCTCAAAATTGTTGGATGAAAGTGCCACAATCTGCAATTGAAAACACATTGAAGGGAGTTATCCAACTTATCTGACTGGTTTAAGACAGTCAAATTTAAGAACACTGTGGAGGTAATGTATTCAAAGGAGTCCTTAAAGGCAATCTGTCAGTAAAAGTGGCCTGTGAACCCTCTATTCAAGAATGTGAATATTGCTAAGGTGTTTCTTTTTTTTTTAAAAAAAAAAAGAGAAAAAAAGACTGTTAATAGTAAGAATTAACTTTTTTTTTTTTAAAAAAAGCTATTTCAAACTCAGCCACTGAAATTCAAGGATGTATCTTGAGAATTCTTTAGGTCCTGTATATATTAGAAGTGCTCAGTTTCCCTAGGATTCAGACTTTTAATATGTTTAGATTTTCACACTGAATGGGCCAAATTTCAAATAACCCTGAACAAACCTGGTTCTTTTGCTGCCATATCACCCCATATTTCACAAACAGTGATGTTCAGTTTTGACTTCCAGGCTTTCACAATATATGGGATTTTGGAAACGGGTGACATAAATAGAGACTTTTTGCATATGGAGGACTGTAGACTTACAGGTCTGTGGAACAGAGATGCACAGCAAATAGAATTTGTAATTTAATTACAGTCCCTTGCTTTCAGACGTTAGTGTACAATAGTTTTAACAGCAAGCTAATTACATCAAAGCTAGTAGCATGTTAAGACCAACCCTTTTTAAAGCTTTCTTCGTGTAAAGTAACTATTAAAAGTTTTTTTCCCCACTCTCTTCCTCTTCTTTCTCTGTGCTGAATGCATGTCTTACTTTTTGGCACAGGATACAGTGACTTCATGGAGTTCTGTTCAAAACTATTCAGGGTGTAAAACCACTCACTAGCTTTTGAGGAAGGTTCCCTGGAGGCTATTAAAAAAAAAGATAATGGGCAGAAACGCATCTCCTGTAACATAAAGGAAAAACCTTTTATTTAACACATCACAGGAAAACACCAAAGGATGCTAAAGGACTTGTTTGGATTTTATTATGAACGAGAAAGGAAAATTTTCCTGCCGTCTTTATTTACTTACATTTGAACTCTGCTACCAGTTTCCTTTCGTAGTTTCTGAAAACCAGCAGTCTCTGGTATCGTCTTTCCAGTTACCAACAGACAGCTTGATCCCTGGGCAGTGGATTTACATGACAGTGCATTTACACGACGAGAGATGAACAGTTGGTCTCCAAATGCTATTTAGAAAACTAAAAGAGAGTGTGTAATTTGTCCTACGATCCTCACCTATAAACGCCAACTTTTTTAAATTTTAATTTTTGCTCAGATAAAATTGCCCAACTCAGAAAAAAAAAATAACACAGAAAATGAAATAGAAGTGCAGAATTCGTAAACAAGACTATGGGAGGAAAGTGACATAACATTCACTGTGGCCCTCTAAAATTTCCCACAGAAAAATTACCCTGTATCAAAGAAAATGTGGAGAAAAGAGGAACAGTGATGCTGAATATGACAAAAAGCTTGTTTATGTTTAATACATAGGAGAAATTGTTCAAGGACAGTTAAATGTGACCCATTTAATATACCAAGGTCTCCAATACCTGTGGTACTCTGCTGAGTAAGTGCTGATCATGCAAATTAAGGCTGCCTGGGGATACACAGTTCTTTTCAGTCGCAGTCTGAATTTTCCAAGTTCTCAAAAAACTTTAAAAGTTGTGGATACATGTTACAGGGTCACTAGGGCTACTTCCATTTCTTCAGTTGTTGGCTCATTTCGAAAATCTATCTGTCTGTCATTCTTGAGTCATGACACACACATCCATATTCAGGAATGTAAAAATCTAATTATTGTGACTAGCTGTGTAATTTATAATATAGATGGGCAAGTCAATTTGAAAGGGTGTCCCAAGACTAATATTTGAGCTTCAACAGGAAAGAGGAATAAAAATCTAGTGGTCACTGTGATTCTAATTAACTCAAAAGTTCAGTAGAGTCTAGGAGTCGTCAAAGGTAATGCAGAATATGCCCTCACTATACGCTGCATTCAAGATCTGATACCTTCTGAACTCCCTTACATTTATGGGCTTAGATTCTTACCCAGTTTGCAATATGCTTACAAATCCCACTAGCTATAATTTGAGTTCATTATGTCTGAGCAAATGCAAGGAAATCCAAATTACACATCACCTCTGAAACTGGCATCAAACACCCAATCAAAACTTTACAAGTTAGGTGAAGATTAGCTTATGAAATGAAAGGGCTAAGAAAAATACACAAGAATTTAGGAACAGCAACGCTTGTTTAATAAGGGTACAATGCACCCACTGTCTAAATACAAAAGGGCGGGCAATTTTTTTTTATAATTTTACTATAACTATATAGATTCTAACCTACAGGGAAATTATGCTCTAAAACAAGGCGCCCTAACACCCATTCCCCAAACACTTCTTTAAAAGATTAAACTGCCTTTTCCTATGGCTATTTTTAGTAATGGCATCAGTAATTAAACATTCTGTGGGCTGAGGCCCCAAAGAAAACATCACTCTCGGTTCTGGATGTATTCCACGGTATCTTGAAACAATCTTGAAAAACGTATGCAGCCAATACTGCGATTCCCACTTGATCTGCAGGGACCCATTAGGATCACCAAGGGAAGCACATAGTTGTAACAATACAAGCAATTTAGCTTTACTCACTGGAGCTGAACCATGACACAGTGTGAAGCTGCTTACTGTTCTCCTTGGCTTCTCTCAAGACACTCAAGTTCAAATCTACTCACAGCCTAATTCGTACCTGAAAACTGAACCAGAGCCTGCAACATCTCAAGGGAATGTCCCAACAACCTGCTCCCGGAAGAAGGTGCTTTGAGTCCCTGTTCTTGTAGATTCTCCATGAAAAGAGGACTAATTAACGATACAGTCCCATGTGTCTGTTCTCCATTTTGCTGGCCTGTAGTGCCAACCAGGTTAAAAAGAGAAGCCACCTCACTCTAACCCCAGTAAAAGCAGTCCCCTATAACTCAGATCATTGCAGTGCATGGCAATGCCATCTCCCAGCAAGTAGCGCTGGCAGGGGCACAAACATTTACTGCAGTCAGCGTTTCACCACTGCAGGACACATGGCCTCAGAGACACAGGACTTGTGCAGCAGGACACACACAGACCAGCGACCTGCACTCAGCTCTTTCACATCTCAGCTGGAAACTCTAAACACAGGACCATTATTTGTTCATCTTTATCAACTTACTTTTTAACTCAATCTCTTTCCTTTACCAGCACCTGACATCAAACAGTTAATACTGCACATAGCAAATGAAATGGTTTCAGTACTTTTATTTAAATGAGGTGCTTTTTTAAGTGAATCCAATCTGATCCAGATTTCTTTTTTCTCTTGTCAGTTTGGCTGCCATGCTGCAAAATCAATTATCTACAGAATCCAAGTTCACATTAAGAGTTAGTAGGGTAACAACTGTGGTCACTGTTGCCATACAGTCCACACCTCAATAAGAAGTTCTTTCATCTTTTAATGATTTCTTTCCCCTCATTTTTACTAAGGACAAGTTCAAAGATTTGACACTTAATGAAGAAAAATATACACTGCATTCACTAGCTACAGCCAGTTAGCAAACAGATGTAGATGGGTTGTTTAGCTCGCTATCCAGAAAGCCACTAAGTATCTTGAAGGTATTGTGGAAATTTATATAACATTTTTAGAGACAAGCTGTCTCACATCTAGAACCACTAGTGCATTTTATTTGACATAAGTCAAGTAAAAGATAACAGGGGAAAGAAATCGGGGTTTTTCCCCCAAAGATGACCTTGAAATATTAAAAAACAAGATTGCTAGAAACCATTCGATTACAAATCTCTTTTGAGCTGTTTGTGCAACTGAAAAAAACGGATTCTCTTGGTGTTTACCAAAATACAAGATGCCATATACTAATGGAAAAGCATACGGATGCTTGCTTCTATACGTCAGTATGATTTTCTTTTCATCGCAGAAACAAATCTACTTACAAGGTAATTGTTGCGAAACACTTTCAAATAACCGTCTGACAGAAAAACAACCTCAACTTTTAATGCCAAATCAATGGCACAGTCAATGAGTGAAATGGAGTTCAGTCTAGACGTAAATGGCTAACACTATGAGACACAACACTTTCTTGTAAAAATGTCACTTCATTAGTTACCAAGTGAAAAAGGAATATGGGTTCTTGAGGACACTTCCTGTATACTAGTTTTGTGTGTGTGTGTATACATATCTAGCATTTACGCACAAATACACAAAGGCATTGACAGAGAAGGATGTTCTACTACATAGGGCACTGAGATAGTTGCTGCTAGTGATACTCCCTTTACGTTTGTGCACTTGTAAAAACAGTCCAAGATACAAATAGTTCAGAGTGACAAACTAAAAAGCGAAAAAAAGATTAAGCACAGTAAGAGACAGTACACTTAAAACTCCACTTATTAGTATTAACAGTTATGGTGCGAGAATGACAGAAAGTTGACCTTGGTTAGTTAGTGCTTTTAAGCCGCAGAGACAAAGTGGATTTCCTATAGACACTATAAAAAACTGCACTGCAGAAGCATTTATGGGGCACAACTTTCAAAGTGCATAGTGAGGTTTTATAGCTGTCTCAGACCTAGTGGGCTAAATTCTGGGCTAGTGAAATCTACACGGTTCCACTTACTTTAGTAGCACTACACCAATTTACATCACCTGAGGATCTAGCCCAGGAAGGGTAATGGGACTCCTGTGGCCTCAGCTTTCACAGAACAATCTGATACTATATAACATAATCTGACAAACCCGAGAAATTCGAAATTAAGACTTCTGGTCTCTCCATATTTCATCCAGTTGTGTTTAAAGGCATTTCTGCAGTGGCCTTGATATTACACAGTCAGTGCACTGAAATAGAGCCACAAGAATTTTCTTCTCACTCAGAAAAAGATCCTACTGACTCACATGGGACTCATATTAAGTGCGATCTTATTTAAGCAAAGAGAGGGCTTGGGCTAGGCCGAGTGACCACTGTGATATTAAAATGTAAAAGGCTTTTCATAGTCCGATTCCAGACGATACCTTCCCTGTGTGCTGTGGCCCTGGTGTGAGTGACAAGCTTTGTTTAGTTGGAGTCCCAAACAGCAATATTTAGATCTGGATACCAATTTCATCTTACACTGTAAAAGATGTCCCCGAACTTTAGAACCAGAATGATATTCTTGGCTGACCAAGATGAAATAAAGGGCTACGCTACAAATAGAAGTAATTTTGAAAGAATCTGGACGGGTTGGCGATGTGAAGGTTGGGGGCTGTCTTGGCTGCAGTGACCATGAAATGGTGGAGTTCAG
>VZSC01007202.1:411964-460819 GCA_013398225.1 Steatornis caripensis
GGGGGGGGGGGGGGGGGTGTAGCATTAGTATTTTATGTCCCTTTCAAAATTTGGTCTAAGTTCTCAGCCATGCTGGCCACTGTAATGAGGACAGCAGTTTCCTCCTTCCTTTTCATGTCCTGCTGCCATCCTTACTCAGATCAGCTCTAAATCACATGTAATTTACTTCCATGAGCCTTTTTAAAAATTCAGCTTGTTTATCACTGATTATCATTTTCTGTTTTGATGGCAAGACTACTTTCATTACTGTTTTTTAAGAATTGTAAAAGGGACATTTGTCTTACATCTGTTTCTTAGCATTCTGTCTCCTCTGCTAAAATTGGGTCCAAATTCTGTGCTGTGCTACTTTTGCAATAAATACAAGTAGATTCAATAGCAAGGTGAAATCTTTGCTTTTACCCTCTTAATGCAAAAAAGGCTTAGAGTTTTGCATGGCTGTTAACTATTCTTTGCAAATCTAGCTGATTAAGTAGTACTCAAAGCAAATTAGTGAGAAAAGGCATGAGTTTTGGGTGGTGCAAGCCAACAGAGCTCACTTTCATCATTCAGACATTTATACCACCTGAGAATGTGGGATAGCTACATTAAAACTAGTTTGCTTTTATTACAAGTCCTACTGTGTTTACATACTCTGGAAAAAACCCAAATATCATACAAAGCTTTTTTGTGTGTGTGATTCCTTCCCTTCCCACCTTGGGAAGAGAACTGATTCTGACAAGCAGGAAGATCTAGTCCATTGGAATCCTGTATGCTTTCCTGCTTTTACAGTTCCTAACATCATATAGTTTGACATAACGCATAGAATTTGCCTCAGAGTGTCACAAAATCCCCACACCTGGCTAGTACCAAATGCACATACTTACATTTTTATATTCCTGTCTTTCAGGACATGGGCTGAAGTCCCTGTTTCTGAGAGAGGCCACTAAACCCATGAACGAACAGCAAATCTCATTCAATGCCTAATAACTTTCGCCAAGATGTTGCTAAACTATAACTTTCTTTCAGATCTTGATTTTTTCTAGTAACAGATTTCTGAGGAAAAAACCCACCACACACACACAAACACACAGAGCTTGAAAAGTCACAGAAATAGCAAAGTTGTTTCCTATTACTCTGCCTACCTTAACTCCTGATATAAACACAGGCTTAGAGCAAGCACCCTCTTCAGGTGTGTCATTAGGATGAACAAGCAGTTAGCTGAATGAATACAGCGGGTAGGCTCAAGGAATATTTTTAAGCCGTTGTCCCTTGTCTAGCTCTTTGACCATTTGAAAATGTCTTTTATGATTAAAGCCTTTCCCCCACCCATACATATGTCTCTGAAAATTGAACTGATCTTTTTATTTTTATTGTGTTTTCTTCCAGATTTTACCTCAGCAGTCTGGGCACCTGCCCAAAATTTATAAATTAAAATCTCTTCGTGCAGCACAGCATCAGCATCACATGCCAGAAGCTAAAATATTTTTCCTCTCTCTCTGTCCTGAATCCAAACTTTGGCATACCCCATGCCACAAAGCTGCCTCTTCTGAGCTGGTGCAGCGGAGGTGGTTACGTTTGTGGAGGAAGTCAAAGCTGCTTGCACCAATGAGCGCTTGCACTGCTGGCTTGGCCTCAGGAAGGGAATGCTCTCCCTTGGAAGAGGAACTGAAAGTATGCCTGGGGAAGCCTGCTTTGCTTCTGACCAAACTAGCTGTCTAAGGAAATGCCAGCCTTTTCTGCACTGGGGTCAAATGTAGAATTATGTGGCAGTTTGATAAGCTACAGTACACTAATTTATTGGCTATTTTAAAAAATGTAGAGGAAATTTTATTACAGATTACTTTGCTTTCCTGAAAACTTTTTATAATTAAAAACATCTGGAAGACATTTCAATATATCATAAACAAGAGGAAATCCAAAGCATGTGACTTCTAAGAAAATGATGCAAATACCTTTCTGTGCCAAAATTTACAGTAATCTGTTTTTCTTATTTTGCTACAGAGGGAAAGGAGAATGAATGGAGGACAAGTCAACAATAAGAAAACTACTAGTATAAAGAAATATACTATATTAGGAACCACTGTTTCATGAAAAATACTATTTCTTAAAAAAACCCCAAATCACTAAAATAGATTTGGCTTCCTCTCCCCACTCTCCCCCTCAACTAATTAGTTTCCAGGGAATATATCCTTCTGAAGTGGATAAATTATGACATCAATTCTGACAATATTAGGACGCTACCAGTGAGAAAGAAGGAAAGGAATAAAAATATATTTTGGATGACTGTAGGTAAAAGAAACTATTGGTTTAATCTGCTGAGTACTATGCTTCTTAATTAATATCACTAACTATCACTATAGCCTTTATGACAGTTCTTTAAGAAATAAAATTAAAAAACCACCAACACAGTCCAACATGGTACTATGTATCTTAGTTTGAGTAATCCATTGTCTTATCAAATACAGTAAGATTTATGGTCTCTAAAACCAAACACAGCCAAAAAGCTTTACAAGAGATCCCCAACGCAGTTACTAAAACCCCCAACGATTAATTACAAAGTTCACAGTAAATGGAATAATGCATGAGGAGAACAGTGAAAATGTTTATAAACAAATCTAAGTCATGGGAAACTTAAAACTTGGGTTGGGTTCATTGGAAAGACACAGAAAAACAAAGTTGAACTGTCCCAGAGTTCAAGGTGGTTTATATTTAGAATTTCAGTTGAGTGCATGGGCAACTATTGTAAAGTTTCTATCAGCCCCTAGCTGCAACTTCACCCAAAATTTCTATTTCAATCCAGAATTTTCATTCAGCCCTACAGTTGGGTTTGCCCAGATCTGTTGCTCTTGAGAATGAAGTTGCTGTCATGTGGAAAGTACTTTTTTTCCTTTTACCTTCTAGAGCAGAATGGGAGAGAAATGGGTTCAATGTCTTCTCATTGTAAACTAACAGGAGAGTGGCTGGTGACAAATCTGGGCTGAGAGAATGACCAGTCCAATGTCAGTCACGAACCATAAGCTCACTAGAGTGGTGCCATGTGTGATCCAGCAGCTCTCTTTCCCAGAAGAGGCTGCTAGGGCACTTCACAGCAGAGTGAGTTTACGTGTACTGATTGCTTTCTACGGATCTTGGCTATGTTTATTCCGTGACAGCTCACGGCTATTCAGTCAGATGAATGCCAAAACATCCTTCACTAGGAGACTCTTAACATGGGCCAGAGGGAGTGAAATGACATACCTGGTGTATGTGGAGATGGGCTCCATGGCTAAATCCTAGAATCTGAGGTGACCCAATTACCTATTGAAATCACTGATTTATTTATTATTAAAAAAACACCCTGTGTGAGACCACTGATATTTTACTGACCCTTTCTTATCAGTTATAGGAGTAAAAAAAAAAAATTACAAAACACGACATTTACATTTTTCAGATAATTATCATGGGGTACCTGAACTAATCTTATGTGTTACAACAAATTTTGCAAATCCCACTTTTCAGTGTTATTATTTCAGGCTCTTTACAGACTCAGGTTGCATTGGCAACACTCATAACACATTTTAGAGGTTTTTTCCCGGGTACTAATGACTTTCTTTAAAATACAAAGTAAAAATAGTTTTGAAGAACGTGATGAGAATGTAAAAGAAACAGCAATTCCTCCAGCCCAAATAAAGCCCTAATTATGAAATTATAATATGTCAAATTTTAATATTTAGGGAGAATGCAGGGCTTGCTGGGGAACCGTACTATATAATTTAGGGAAGAGCTGATGAACTATGTTCTCACGATTTCAAAGGCATTTATTTTGTTGCAATAACTTTAGGTTATGTACTTTGTGGCAATGAATGTCTTTTACTAGCACTGTGTGCAAAGAAAGCCCAGTTCTGATTGAGTACTCTGATTAGGACTGTAATGTTGCCAATGCATCAAAACAAAGCTAAAGACTTAATTCTTTATATTTCCATCTATTTTGAAAAGAAAACACTTCGCAGTGAGAAAAAAAAATATTTTATGCTATTAAACAATACGTACTGTTTAATCAATTGCAGTCAAGGAATTGTGATAATGTTTTGAATTTTTTTCCTTTTAATGAATATTTGTGGACCAAGTCTGAATTCTGGCAATATGTTTAATAATTGCATTTGACAATTAGGCATTGATCCTTTTTCTGCAGATGAATAATACCTAAACTAGACTTTGCACAATATCAAGTATGTTTGCATTTTTAATGAACAATTTTGATCTTATAGGCTGCTTGCAAAGTAAAGCATTTATTATTAGCAATGACGATTGTGATTGGTCATTTAATCACCTGATATGGTATCTGTTCTCTGGTTTTGAATGAACTGATACATCTTAGGGAACAAACCAACCTCAACCTAAACAAAAACTGTTCACGTAACTGTTGGCAAACAGCGAGTCCAATGGGATATGAATTTTCTTGAACCAAGCAACAATTCTGACAAATGTTTAGGAACATTGTTCGGGCAATAGTCAACCAGCTGTGTTACACAGTATTTTTAGTGTAATAGGAAAGACTCATTAACATTTTCCTACAAGAAATCTGAGTTTGTAAGGATATTATATTTTCATGGCATTATCACAAATTGAATCCCTTTATCCAAAATAAATTAAACATTTGTTTCCTGGAGTACAATACTAGAATGAAAGAACAAGTCAAATGGCTTAATCAATAACTTTTTAATTTTAGGACTTGTCAGCTTTCCCTTTCTGTTTCAGATTTTTCCCTTCTAGCATCAATGATGACAGATTGAAGAGATATGTAAATGGGTGAAATGCCTCAAATTTGAAATGCAGTAGGAAAACATAATTTCATTTGGGAAATCTCACCTCTGCAGAACAGTGTAAAAAAGTTCCAAGGTGTAATTGCAACAGGTGAAACAATCTTCTGGCCTAATAGCACCTGTCAAGGACATACTTGCACTGGCATTTTGTACATACTGGCACAGAAACCATCACTGGGGAAAGGAGGGGAGAGCTGATGCTACAGTACCAGCAAGGCCTGCAAGTTCCAACCCCCACCCTAAATTCCTCTGACAAGCCAAGAATGGCTACGATGGTGGGTTGGTTTTTTTTTTTCTTCACTACAATGATTGACTATTCACATTGACAGCCACTGCCTTTGGGCAGCACTAACATGATTCTTCCCGTAGAGAGTAACACCATTTGGCGGGCATTAACAAGAGGGAGCTGCAACATTTTCTAGTCCTATGGCTAATTTTGGAAGAGGTCATCCCTGTCTGCAACCTCACATTGACATACGGGTTATATTGAGGCGGCAGGCATAGCTTTTTATACATGTTGCTATTTGCAATGTGCACTTCTATTCTGGGGTGTGGTTGCGGTGCAAGAGAGAACCTGAGTATGTACTTACCTGAGCTGGATCTCAGGCGTCCAGACAATACAGTGAATTTGATTGCGGTTTGGATCAGTGGAAGTAACATAACGAACAAGTCCATAAATGAAAAGACTGTATATAATTACAGAAAAATAGCATGGTTGTTTCTAAGACTGAAGTGACAGATGATCTGTAGGAAACATTCTTAGAAACAGAGTGCTAAAAATAACAGTGCAATGCTGTGCAGTAAGAAGAAAATAGTTAGTCTTCTCCCTTAATCAGATAAGAGCAACATACCAGGGAGGTGGGACTGGAACCAGATCTCGCCTCTTGTGTGGTTTCCTGACAGATGATCAGTTCATTTTTAACTCTTCAGGAGTGCAGTCAGGTTATGATACTTTAACATCTTGTCTTCTGTTTATTTCTTTCACCGTGCTTTCCATACTCCCACTGTGCTGTGTCTCATCTGCCCTCATCATACTGCCTCCTCATTTAATCACGCATCAGAAGTCTCCTTCTACCCTCCCATCTCACTACACTGAGTCTAATTTTCTCATTCACAGAGGAGGCTGCCCTTTCCTCCCTGCTTTAATTATGACTCTGCATTAAAAATAAAAATAATAAAAGCTCATTTTCCTGAAACATAAGTTATTGATGCTCTGGCCCTGGAGAAATATACACACACTTTTATTTGAAGTCATTTTAAACATTTTGTTTCACCAAAAATATGTATTTAAGTAAATGAGAGCTGGGAATGTACCTTCTTTTTTTGGCTGGCTGGCTGGCTGGCCCCCTTGGAGCTTTGCCTTGGGTGTGTAACTGAGAGACGGCCACTCATGCATGAAGAATAGAGGCTTAATTAATTGGATTGGAATTGTAAAATAGTGTACTTGATGTGGGTAGGGCACACTCCACATTTTTCCCCCATAAAGAATGTGACATTTTTGTGGAAGTGTTGAAGAGTGGGTCCAGGAGCCATCAGATGGATGAGACTTCATTAAATAGGTACAGCAGGGAACCCCTAGTCCTGCATCTCACACAGATTTTTCCCCACGCATTCATTTAATTAACTCTCAATCTGTATCTATGGTTCCAGAACAATTCTATTTAATTTTTATGTTACATGCTATATGTAATTTATAGTACATAATAAATAGTTTGAGAGAGGTGGAACCATGAATGGTTTGAAACAGGTTTTCTGTGTCCAAATGAATCTGCCACAGAAATAATTTTTCATTTCTGCCAAACTTAAGGTTCTCTTTTTTTTCTTTTCAGCCTTGGAAAATGTTGTTAAAAAATCCCAAACTATCCAGGAAAGTTTATCAGGCTTCAATAAAATAGCGACTTCATTGTTAGCAACGACTTATATCAATCTTTTCATGAAACGGCTCCTTTTTACATTATAAGTATTACATACAAAATAAAAATAGATGGCTTCAAAATTCTGTTTAATGGTATTTATTATAAAAATGAGTTAAAAGGCATTTTGGGCCCTCTCTCATTTCCTCATAAAGTGCACTTTGCCTCTTTTTAAAATACACTGGTGCTGTGGTGGGGAAATCAGTCTCAGAAATGCCGCTTGCACTCTGCTACATTTTAGTATGGGAAGGAATAGGTTCTTACAGGTAACTTCATCTATTAGTAAAAGAAATCTCATTGTTTTGTGGTCAGAGAGTATTTCAGAAAACAATGGTATATTATTTTTCTTTTTAAAATGTATTGTTTGTAAGCTTACTGATTGTTTTCTTTTGAGTTTCCAAGACCCGTATCTTTTAAAGTTTCCTAAAGCACCCTATCACGTGTGGCAGCCCTTAAGTTTATTCCATCTTGCAGTATCTTAAGACTGGAATACAAGTTGTTGCTGCTACAGTGTGCTATCCATAGTCAGTGAGAGTTTTTTAATGACCTTTCATTTAAGATCAAAGTGCAAACAGCACGCTTATTGCAGCTATCTCCTTATGGACACAGTGGCCCTGGTAATATTAACTTGTTTTTCCCTGTCATCAAAGATATTTCAGTGTGAAGATCTTTTGCATTGACATAATTTTTCTTTGAAGCTACTGAGTTTTACAAAGCTGTTCCTCATGTTCAGAACAGCCTGAATTAGAAAATAAAAGTATGTATGATAAGCCATAGATGTTTAACAGTAGAGGAACTTCTGGTAGTATCCATCAAGGTCTCCTTCATTTTCTGTCAGTGACCCAGTTTATACACTACTGGAATCAGAATTCCGTCATTCCTTATGAAGGTCAGGGTCAGCTTTTTATTCCTGTGTCACACCTATGGATGTCATATTAGAGTTACTCGAACACTTTGATGTGAATACTTGAGTACTCCCTGAAACTAACTATTGCTAGCTAGTTTGAAGCCTTGAAAGGCTACCACCTAGAAACGCTAAATAAAGTTGTAATAATTATGATATGCAGTGACATTTATGGTCTAACATAAAGAATTGTTTGAACCAAGTAAAAAGGTAATAAGAAGTCATTTCCCCCTTCTCCCATTTATAGGGGACCGAGTATTTTATGACTATTCTGTAAGGGTTTGAGGGCCCAAATGCTGCACGTGCTGAGCAACTTTGAAAATTTGGCTATTATTATAGCTAACCATCCCACATATATATAGCCCTGCTTTACACAAAACATGTAAATAACTTGGTTCTACAAGTTTGAGCTGGAAATCCGCAAGCTGTCTCACGAGACTTCCTGTTGCTGGTTGAAATGGAAAAATATTGTGATGCCTAAACTTTCTTGTGGTAGTCTGGCATCTCATCTTCAGGCCTAGGCAAAACTGAGATGAGCACACATTTGCAAAAATAAGAAAAAAAAAGAATGAAAAAGAATTTCTCTAAATCTTATAAACATCAAAGAAATGTTCAGGTATGAGGCACTGCAAGTGGTTTGTTCTTTCATTATCTGCCAATCCTTAAAAACATCCAATGTTTCCTTGCCTACTTCTTAGAGATGCCTTGTATGAAAAAAACTATCCATAATGTTCTATGCATTCAGGAACAAGCTGAATTTAGTAAGTATGGCTACAATAATTAGTGCAGCCAATGGATCCTCATTGATAGCAGTACAGACAGTCTCATTTAATAAGAGCCTTAATTTAATAGTGTACTGCTTTCCAACAGAAGGGACATCATAGAGAAAAACGTACAATTAATCCATTTTTATTCTAAAGCCATTTTAATTCTAAGTTTCATGGTTCCAAAAGTGGCCTACCTTTTTATGAATTGGGAACAGGCCCCATTCTCATTTCTTTTAATAGATGAATGTGAGAGTAAGAAAAAGCAACTAAAGAAACAGTGTGTATAACAAATTAGAGTAAAAGGAGATTGATATACTTTCAAGATCGTGATACAGCAGTCCATGCTGAGTTTACAGTGCTTGTGGTTTATAGCATGTGCCATAATTACTTCAGCTTAGAGCTGAATTGACTTTGAAAGTCCAGAAACAGTTACTGAGGCTATAAAAAGTGAGCCTTTGACTTTAGTGAATTTGTTCCAAGAGGGAGAAGTTAAATTTAAAAATGAAATTTCAACTTGCATGCTGTTTTCTGAGGCAGGTCCAGGAAAAATGTCTCTTTGGTTCAGCCACCTATTTTGGTGCACAACTAGGACTGATGTCAAAACCTTAAACCAGAAACCACATAGAGAGAAAGTTATGTTACACAGAACAGACAGACATGAGCAGCTTCCACAGAAAAATGAGAAGGCATTACCTGTTGAAAAAGATTATTTATGCAATTAGTAGTTGCGTTACTGAGTCTTTATATTAGGATGGCGTTCTAAGACAAAGGAGTCTGCTAAGCTCACTTGAAGTATAAAATACAGAGCCAATTATGGCAGCTGCACAGAGATGATAGATCAATCTTCAGTCAAAGGCAAGTTGGGAAAAGGGAAAGAGGGTACCCAAGCATTTTCAAGTTCAACCATTTTAAGTCAGAAAAAAACACAAAATAAAACGAATAGTACAATCACAAGATTTTGCCAAACAAGCTTTTTTTCTAGAGCGAAATGACACCATTTTGAACCTAGGATAGCAAAATTCTGACCATCTCCTGCCTTGGTTTCTCTAACAAAACACACTGTAGCTATTTGCGTATCTCAGTAATATAGCTGAATTCCAACAATTACATATACCTTTCCCAGCAAGTCTACAGTCACAGAAACAAATAGCAACCATTCAGAAAACTGGTGAGCCCTGATTGTTACCAGTCCTTTGAGAAACAATTTAGAGCAAGCACATTTATGACTAAAGGTAAGGTTCCTCGGGTACACAGTACCACAAGAAAGGTACATGAACTCTCTAGTTTAAATACAACAGCATTACCCTACAGTATTCGTGTGGCAGATGGAAAACACTCGCTTGTTCTTGGTCTCCTGCTGCCTCTCTCTCCACTCCAAGAGTTCATAACCAAGCAGGACATATTTTATTTTTGCCATGGGAAAGTGATCCATATTTTTTCCTCAGGAAAAAAAAAAAAAAAGTTCATGAGGCTAGACCAGTCAGAAACAGAGCTTTCCAAAACTGCTTTCAGCACTAAAAAGTAGTGTGATCATTCCCTTTATTCTGCTTCTCACCCCTTCTGGTAACGTTTGATGAGCCTTCATGCCACTCCTATTGCTCACAAAGTCATGTAGTAGCTGCAGCCTCTAGCAAATGCAGAAAGCTGCAGCCTTTTTGCTGTGGAGTGGGAAGCTGAAAGATGTCCAAACAGTAGGTGGGGTGTGACTGAGCTCTGTCTGAAAGCCAGGATGTTCAGGATGTTGCTGAAGCACCTCCACACAGCCCTGAGCTGACACACAGGAGGCACTGCATGGGACCAGGTCAGTGGTGAACATGCTCCATATGGTATTTCATGGTTCTTTCTGAGGTAAATTGCGCACTTTGGCTTGCTACTTCCAAACCGCTCCACTACTCTGACAGGTTCTGCAGGATGTTATGGATTTTTGTTTGTTTGTTTCTACATGTGATTTGTATTTAATCAATCTTCACTAATCTAATGAAATTTTTGTCTGCTGTGTAGGTGAACATTTATATATCAGTACAGCTGTGCTTGGCCTGTATGCTTCACATGTAATGGGCATCCATAACAAATATTTTATTTGAGAATAAAAATTATACAATTGGTGCAAAATTTTGATGTGAAGTAGTGTAGAAAAAAATCAGTGCTTACTTAATGTGTAAAGAAGACTTTCTTTTATGTATTCGAAGAAGTTCAGGGGTGTGGGTGAGAAAGCTATTTCTGTACTCTGTGTTTTGGAGTCCCCAGTCCATACGAGAGTTGGAAGGGTCTTATGGAGAGTCGACCATGAAATAGTTTGGCCAAGAGTCCCATCGCTTGTATAATTCTGTTGCTAAACTGTTTTTGAGCAGTCATAGCACAGATGTAGGATGAACTTCTGGGCTCAGAGAGACTGGTCACACCAAGTGTTAGCAGTGCATGAAAAGATCAAGCTATCCAGCACAACGTGTATCGCTGATCAGTGTAATCCTTTTTCAGGTCCAGAGTCTCTCCATTCAGCACTATACTCTCTCATCCTAATCTCTTGCTTGGCTTTAGTTTCAGCAATGCTCCTTATACAGCATTTCAGCTTTATGTGATCCCTCAAGACATAGGCATCTCTTCCCTCCTTGGAGGAGCTGCCCAACTCATTCACTACCTACTCCTTGCTCTTTTCCTTTTAGGTCCTCATTTTAACAAGATGAGTGGCAAATATCTTTATTAGGCATTTTTTCAGGCTCACTCAACACCAAGCAATACTGATCTAGCTCAGTTTCCCTCAGAAGCATTAAAGGCTTGTTAGAGTCCATTACAGGCCTTTAAGAAACTTGAGGAAAAATATATGAGGGAACTGCGCTTGTGAATAAAATCTGATTCATAAATCTGCAAAGCAGTTGAACAACTACGCATCTCAATAACTTTTAACAAAGTAAATATTAACAGTGTTTATTTTTAAAACACAACTTTGTTAAGTAATACTGCTTTCTTTTTCCTGTTAAGGGCTACATATGCAATAAGGAACTACAGCTTTCACCCTCAAAGCCTGTCATATGAATAATGGGATCACAGCATGGGAGATTATATCTATAAAATTTAAAACCAAAAATAATTTTTCTATAAAAATAACCTTTTTAGCTTGCACAAAGTTCTATACTTTATTAATCTACTTGTATCTGTGTATTCTGACAAAAAAGCTTCCATAGTACAATGCATGCCGATTTGTGGAAATTCAGATTTATTTATAAGAAATCAGAAATATATTATTCCTACTAACTTAAACTGAAAGAAAGCCTTCATTTAAGTGACTTAATCATACCCAGAAAGCATGTAATAAAATAATGACCTCTATTACAGATCATAAATAGCAATCAAATCTCTACAAAATAATGATCAAACCAGATAATAAGTCTGATTACATTCAAAATCCTATGCTTCTACCCTGTTTTATTTCTAGAGTGTGAAATAGAAATTGACTTATGAGAAGATGCTGGGCCAACAACTGAGGGGAGTCTAAGTAAATTGAAGAATGCCAATTAAGCCTGGAGGAAGTCTAAATTGGGGGAGCTTACCTCTTCTTCCAGACCCCTCGCTGTGCACATCATACCAATTTAAACTCCCTTGAGACTCACTTAGACATATGCACTAAGACATAGTTACTTACTTAGGCAAACTACTTAGCAATGTGTAACTTCCATATTGCCTCTGAATATGATGCACAGATTCTAAGTCCAAATGAGTATAGCTCATACTCCAAGAGGTCAGAAGAGAGAAGTAAATAAAGAAAAGCAACTAGCTGGAAAGAGAAAGAAACTGTAAACTAAAGAAACACCCAAACTCTCTAGTCATCTTTTTCTGGTTTGCCAGCACATGAGGTACATCTGTGTAGCAAAAGGTGCAAGTAGGCCTGTGGAGCTTAACAGATTTCAATGTTTCAAAAGCTGGTTCCGATAGGGCCTCGTAACCCAGTGTCTCCCAATGCTTTGGGATGTGCTAACAACTTTGACCTGCAATCACGTATCTGACAAATGTGCCTGTTGGGATCTGGTTTTTTAGTTATGGCTTTGTTCCTTCTGCTTTTCTTTCTGACAGAAGCATGAAGTATTGACATGCTAACCTCTCTCAGCCTTTCATAAGAGAAATACAAGATTAATTCCTCCAAATTTCTGTAATTTCCAATTAACAACTGTGATTTCATAATTTATATGCCAGCGTCTTTAAATTTTCAGGGCAACACTTCCTATCCCAACTGCAAGAATCTAGTCTCCCTCAAAATACTAAATTCTAGACACTAAATATAAAGGACATATCCATATGACAAGGTACAGAGAGATGCAAGCCTATCTGTGAGCCCCAGACTGGCTCAAACAAGCTAGCTCTGGCGCAGAAGATGTAATTTGAAACTACAGTAACTGTTACTGAAGCATTATATTAGGATACATGAAGACTCCTATTTCCAACCAGGATTCTCGATAAGATTCAAACACCAGACACTAGCAATTAGTATAGTAAGTAATTTCTGCCTTTTTTTCCATTTAGGACAGCTAATAGAGCCCTACCCAGGTTCTTTTCCAACTCTCCCCCAGGAGGTACTGAGTACTACCTTGTACTCATCTTTCCTCTAACCACCACGCCACAAGTTATGCCGAAGGGGACGAAACTCCCTTGTTCAACTTGTGCTGGAATCCTCTCTAATGGAATCCACTCTACAAAGCTTGATCAGCAAGAGAAGGAACAGAGCAAGCATGCCTACAGATTAGATGTCAGAGCTCTCACCTGTGAGATAGGAAACTTGATTTTCAGTCCCTCTGCACAAGCATTAATAGGAGCAGAGACTGAATATACACTTCTGAGATACATACTGCTACACATAGAATTTGAGAGACCTGCAATCCCACCCTAAAATGCTGTGTCTGAGATTCACAACTGGAATAGTCACCCACTGACAGTATTACCAATAGCTTTTCCAAACTTTCCATTTCACTGTCTCCATTCAGTATAAAAAAACCTGGGCTTGTTTGTTCAGTAGCTGTACAGATCCTACAGTAATAACAACCATAAACATATCTTAGATATTGCACTGGTGATTCATGATGATGTGAACAGGTTGTACTAAATTCCTAATCTGTTAGAGGAAAATTAAAAGCTTCTCATTTTGCTAACAAAATGTTGTGTTTTCCCGTTGGCTCCATCCCAGTACAGTCTCAAAGAATAGCCTGAAGCCATTGAAATAGCCCTCAACAAGCCTGAATCTCTGTGTTGATCCCCACATTTGAAAATCAGAAATCTAACTGAAAGTCAAGTGCTGATTAATAGTGACATCAAAGTCAAGGCTTTAAGAATATGTCTCATCAGTAGAATGAGGTTTGTGTGGGCTAGGTACCCAATTCAAACCCATTGCCTATAATACATAAAGCTACAGAAATGACTAAGGTTTGCAGGTTACAAAGAGCAAAGAGAGCGTGTATAGAAAAGGTGGAACAGATAAGAACAGTCGGCAGAGACAGCGGAGAAAGTGATCACAGGCTACATAAACAGAAGAAACTGTAAGAACATATTGATAGCACTATTGAAAATAAAATAGGAGAAATCCTTTATATATTAAAGACAACTGCTCCATCACCAATCCACTGCCTAGGCAGAGGAGAACAAAACCTGATGAGACTCGAAGAGAAAGATGGTACAGCACCTTTTCTACCCACTTACCATCAGCTTCAATAGCCTATTTCTTGCTGGACACATCATATATTGCAGCACATTTTAGAAATAACTGGAGAAGACCTTTATCGTTCCACGTGCAGGCCAAACTAGTTCAAATCCAGCGGTTTTCTCAGCAGGACCCTGGTTTACCACACAGGGGTCAGTAGCTGTTTATGTGGAAGAGTCTCCCTGAGCACAGGTTTGGTTGCATCTTGCTTCTACCCAAGGCAGCTGCTCCCATTACACTCTGTTAGAAAGCAATCTGCTGTCCATAAAAGAGGGCACAGTAGTAATCTTCAAAGTAAAAATGATGCTGTGACATGCTATCACTCCACTACAAGCACTGTTGGCATGTTCACATCAGCAAGCCACTATGCTAACACCTGAACCTTAAACACAGTCCCTTTCTGATTACAATGCCAGAAAACATGCTAAGTGTAAACTTTAAAACACGACTTTTTGGGAAGGCTCAAAATACCGTAAGTGGGTCTGTAACATCATAATAATGCTTTGGGAAGGTGTTATTAATGCCTGGAAAGGGCTCTGGGCAATGACAGGTTGTGTGGTAGACGTAATGAATCCACAGATATTCAGGGAATCAGTTGCTGGTGGGGAGAGCTGCAGTGAGCTAATTCTCTGAAAAGAGGTTAGGGACAACTATGAGAGAACCATAACTGCACATTGCTCCTATCCTATACAGCATTTCAGCACTAAAGTTCCAATAGTAAATGCTAATTGAGAGGTATTTAATAATCGAATAAATACTAAGTAATAATTTAATAGCATGCTTTGTTTACAAATACATGTACACAAAATGTTTTTTTAAAACCACAAGCAGCATCCGTTTTCTTGTCAATGCTGTTCTTTAGGAGAGAAATCAGTGTAGAAGCGTGCTGTCCTGTAGTATCTGCTCCAAAGTAGTTGCAGCCTTATAAATTCACCCTGAGACACACTACTATACATATTGATTCTGAGTATAAATATTGTCATGTAGCATAATTTTATATGATTTTTAAATCTGTCAAAATAATGTACATTTTTCAAAAATTAAGCAAGATACCTTATTATCCACATTTGTTTTTATCTAAAAATATCTGATTCCTCACATTCTACAGTAGCTGTTTCTCTATTACACTGCCAGTACCTCAGGGCAGAGACTGCTTTATATTACACACACGCAACACTATACATACTTATCCCTCACATAATATTCATAATAAAATAATAGCAGAAACAGAAACCTTAACATGAGCTCAGCAAAGCCGTCTAGGAGAAGACAGGCAGATTAATCAGATGTGAAACACACAGTTCTTTAGGAGTCAAGAGCTGGGCTCGAAGTTGAGCTAAATTTTCTCCTAACCATATAAGATGTGGTGTGGAAAGGCATTATCCTTTCCTCTGTGAATAAGACACTAATATTAAGGTATTATAGCAAAGATCCTGCAGAAACAGTTCACACTCTTGAATGTTTTTTTCAAATACTCTTTCACATACAGAGTGTATCTGTTTTTCTTCATGCTTTGAGGCATGGGAAAGCATAGGGCATGCTTATCCTCAGAGACTTGGCCCTACCCCCAACTATGCAGAGTTGATCTTGCTATAGAGCTATGAGGGTGAAAGGCTTCTCTGCTTTCTCTCTAGCCTCTACAAGTCAACATAGCAAATTGAGGATACCTTTTGAGATGCCTTTTATGTCCTACACAGAAACCAGGCAATTAGGGAATTTGTCAATAAGAGCATACCCTAGAGACCACAAACACGTTGGTGAAATGAAATGCTCAATACACCTCTTAGAAATGTACTTGAGGGAAGGCCCACAACTGGGGCAGTCATGAAAAGCTACCACTGGGCATCAGATAATAGAGAAGGGCTACTGATAAATGGCCAGACTGAAAAAATGCTGAACGCAAACCCACAGGGATTGCTGATAAAATTTCTTTATCTGCAAGTCTCTATCCAGACAGTAGAGGGCTGCAAAATTTCTCCAGTATGGGGGTGAAAGCTGAATGTGACAGGAGGCAGGACCGAGCCTGTGACCATATGTGTGGAGAGGCTAGGCTTAGCATAAGGCTAGAAAACAGCCCATTTCTGGTAAAGCAGGATGGCACCAGTCAACGCAGGCAGATATTTGGGAGGAATTTGCCAGCAAATGAGTGATGTGGACAGGCCTTGAGCACATTGAGTGAGCAACTGAACCTTGCCTGCTTGTAGGGGAGGATGGGCTTGCCCACATGGCCCTTGCACTGGCCAAATACGATGGGGACGGACAGGAAGGGAGGGGAGAGAAATGGAGCCAACTTCACACTTGGGCTGGTTCCCACTTCAGGCCTCAGGTAGGTTTCGGTCTTGTTTGTAATTAAGAATATGTCTTATTTAGACGGCTACAACACAATTCTGGTTACCTGTTTTGTACAGTGTCCCCTGCGCTTCGCACCAACCCTGTTTGCTTTGCTGCCTTCATGGGCACTGGAAACATCAAACCCAATCCCAAAGCATGTGCTAGCACATGGTCACCTTTGGGACTCTTCCTGGTGTAACAGTCACTACTTTCTGCCATTTTCCTTTCAGGTAAGACAAGATAGGAGACATCAAGGTGCTCAAGCCAGTTCTCCTTCCCCTGAATCACTCCAGAGCCCCTCCAGCCTGCTTGGGACAGCTCATTTTCTATCTGCCCTACTCATGGGCTTTAGTCCCAGCTGCCGCAGTAATCAGTCCCTCCCTTACGTACTTTACAATTTGCTGTTGTCTGGGATTTACATTTGTCATTTATCTGTCTGAGTGCTTCAGCTCCCTGTGTTACATGTGGAGGGACAATGATAGCGCCTGCTGTGAAGGTGTAGCACAGACCTTGCTCTATCAAATGCCTGGGCACTGATACACTACAGTGCTCAATGACAATCCCTGGCAGTGGGGTCATTCACTGTAAATACTCAACAGAGATGCTTGTAGAATAGTGATACTGAGATTTCTAAGGGTGATAGCTCTAGAGAAATAATTACACCACCCCCATCCCCCAAACTTGTATGATTTCCTGCCTCATACACTGAAACACCAAGACAGACAATAGCCTTACTAATAGCTTATTGTGAGGGAGATTTGGGGCTTTGGGGTTTGTTTTGCTGAGAGACACCAAGCGTCTTGAGAGAGATAATACACTTTATCAGGCCATATGAGAAAGCTGGAAAGAGCAGCTACATTTTCCAGAACACGGGATCTGCATGAGGTCATTTAATGTTTTGATCCTTTGAACATCATCACTCTTGGCTCAGTTTGGGCGCTGCATCTTTCCAAAGGCACTAATTGATTTGGCTCTGCACAAGATGAATAAGAATGTGACAACTAAAAATTTATTCTTGAATAGAATGCTGAGGAATGAGTAATATACCTCTTTTTACACTAATTTTTATAATAGGTTCTAATTATATATGGCAAAGAAAAATATAGGTAGGTTGCCTTATTCAGAAACAAGTAGATCATCCAAGCAACAAATTTGTGGTACGGCAGTTTGGCATTTACCTCTAGCCTAGAAATTTGTACCAATTATCTTACCATTAGCGGAACACGGTANTAATTAAATATGGCAAAGAAAAATATAGGTAGGTTGCCTTATTCAGAAACAAGTAGATCATCCAAGCAACAAATTTGTGGTACGGCAGTTTGGCATTTACCTCTAGCCTAGAAATTTGTACCAATTATCTTACCATTAGCGGAACACGGTACATCACAGATTGCATACTCCAGGCATATAATTTCAAGGGCAGGAAAAGCATCTCAAAAACATAATTTTCTAATTCTGTAGATGAGGGTTTGTTTACACAATCTTGTACCATGTCAGATGAATGGAGGCAAGATCAGTAGAAAAAATTAGCTTTCCTACAGATAATGTAAGTCTCGGCAGGCCTATTTCTTAAGGCTTATATTAATGTCAATACAAGTTTCAAGGGATTACCCATAGGATACTCTTGAAAATAAGATGTCACATTTCAATGAATCTAACCCAAGGCACAAATTTTTAAGCGCACACTGTAAATATTAAATAAATTTGTCTACTCCCTTGCAGCTGCTGCTTATTGTTTGAGAAATATTTCAACTTAAAAACTAAAAACTGTGAAAATTTTGGCATGTGCCAAAAGAATTTTAGAATTTTGACATAAACTGTGATCTAATTAAACAATAAGACGTGACAAAACAGTCACCACTGTCTGATAATGACCTCCAGGGGCAGTTAAACATACCAAAGCAAAGCAGAACAGACTGAGAAGGTCAGCAGCAGCACTAAGAAACCTTTTACAAGTGACCTAATCATTCTTAGAGCTCTCCCTTTCTTTGTTTTTATTTTTCTTGTATTTAAAAAATAAAACACACATAGAAATACAGAAAAGACATTGTTCTGAATTATTTGCAAGTATAAAAACTCTAAAATATAACTATGTGGTCTGATAAATAGTCCCAGTCTGGCTGGCATGTTATTTTGCAAATTTCATTAAAACTTAATTATTGTTCTTATCTAGGATAACAAATACCAACATACTGGGGCTAAAAAGAACATGACAGTAACAGACTGTACAAGGTATTTATACTACTGCTAGCATATGTATCCCTCTAAAATGGAGGCCAGAATAGATACAGCTCTGCATCCTCTGTCAGAGATAAACAAAAGGTTCAAGTTCACAGTGTAGATAGAGTCTCTTTATACCGGTTGCCCTGAGCTGACCTATTCACATGCAATTTAGGATTTTCAAGCATCTTACTAATGCGCAGTTGAGAGCACCTAATTTTAGTGAGTTAAGCAGTGCCCATACAATAACTCGAAATGATGGATACATTCACAGGTTAGTTCAAGGTTCTTAAGTAAGTGTTACACCTGTGTTTACGCTGCAAAACATACTTCCATGGGCAGCTTCCTTTTAATCCACAAAAAACCAGAGCATTTTTAGAGGTACAGAACTAATCTGAGGAGATGTTGATATTACTTCTTTTATATAATGCAGTTAAGTAACTGGAAAAACGGCACAGGCATCTCCTCATGGAGATGACAAAATACAGCACCTCTCCTTATGGACCAGCAGTAGGCCCCATTCCTTTCTTATTTGCTGGTTCTTTGAAAGACAACTAGTTAGGAAAAAGTGCTACGTACAACACACTTAAGGGAACCTCAACAAATTTCTCCATAAATTTGATTTGTGAAGTCAATGAAAAGTTTACACATAACACCAAAAAGTAATTCCCTGCAGAAAGGTAGACGTCATATCCTGGTACAAAGTCTCTTCCTAGCTTGGGGAAAAAGTCCACATAAATACATGCATATGCATACACTGAAACTGCATGTAACTCACCACACTGCAGCATCTCAGCGGCATGGCACTTATTATAGTAATCTTATTACATTTAAACCCTCTAAGGATAGGTTTTCATGGGTTCCAGAAAATTAATCCCAATATGCTATTTTTTTTTTTGGCTAATTAAGAATTATCAGAGTACATGATACGCAAAAAATGATCCTACTTGCTTTTGTACATGTAAAAAGGATTCGTTCACCCTCCTTGTCCCCTAAAACATTTTGGTTTGTTTTTTAGTTTTTGAGCAGTTAATGCTATTCTTACCTGCCGACTTCCATTGGGATTTCTGCATGGTTTAGTCTAATTACTCTTGATGCTGGACCTCTCATGCTATGAGTTACTTCAAAGGAGAGAACTAGAAAAGGGATTGCTTTTCTAAGAAGCGCAATATCAAGGAGAAAAGATAGCATTTGTTCTCATGATACGATGGACAAATCATAGAGAAAATCTATTAGAATGATAGATGGTATAAATTTTAATATAAAACACCAGCAGAGGTGCATTTTTTTCCTGGAGTGGCTTTGAAATTGTACAGTCTCTGCTTTGTCCAAATTTATTGCTAAAGCCTCTAGTTGAAAAGTTCGCCAATGAACAGAATCAAAGTAATCAGATTTTTACATTACAAGAACCAGTAAAATCTTGGTTCACAGCTATGATTTCCTAATGAAGCACCAGTACCTATAAATGAATATCATTTCCTGCCTCAAGGCTCCCCTGTGTTTTAAGTACAGTGCCCGTTTATCCATCAGCATTGACCAGATACTGTTACATTATGATCAGCTTCTTTGGAAGCAACATAAAGCAGGTCTGGGTTTTTAAGGTTTAATGTAGCATGTAGTTTATTGTAATTTTTCTGGTCAAAGAAATTTTCCATAAATATTCCAATATATCTCTATCAAAACACAGTTTTCGTTCCTAGAGAAAACTTTTTTCCTGATCAACAGTTGGTGCTTTATTATTAATCCAAACAAATATCTGTGTTAAAGCAATGTGGTGATGTTTTGATTCAAAGAAGCAGGCTGGCAGTCAGTCAGCGGTACTGATCAGAGGGAACAAATTTAACTGTAAGCTAAAATTCCAGAACAAGCTCAAACCGAAATTACGTCAGCTTCTACCGATCTATGCCAAAGCCCAGTGCCTTGTTCAGTGGTAGCAGCAGTGGAATGGAAGTACCACAGCTGACCAAAACATGTGCTAGACAGCCAAGCAGCAAATGGCCAGAGCAATAGAGGAATGCACTGATTCAGCAGCCGCAAACAGCAAGGCTCATATGAAATCCCAACCACAAATTAAATTAATCTTCCTCCATCATCAGAACACACCAAAGGAAGGCAGAGTTCAATGAGCCATGCTGAAACAAGAGTTATTTATATCTTCCAGACCCAGCACTGGTAAATTTGGCCCTTCATCTATAAATTACCCATTTATGCCTTTAATAGGTATTTCAGGGCCAATGATTTGCAAGACAAAAAAGAGAGTTGAGACCCATGCAATAGCTCAGTGCAGTTACGTGATAACCAATAGGTTCAGCCCTTGCCCTAAATTTTCTGGGCCAAATTATAGCATTAATCAGAATGTAGTTAGTCAAGTTGCAGGGTTATATTTGAAGGCAGAAGTTAGTTCTCCATTTTGTGGTTTCAGTGTCTGCAATAGCACAATACGTTCCCAAGCAATATTTCCATGCATTTGTCAAGACTGGCGAGCTTCTGCAAAGAACATACATTTGGGGCCATTTTGTACTTTATTATATCCCAGCATCTGAGGTGTTAACTTGTTTCATTGTTGGTCTGAGTGGAATTCTGGCAAACAATGGGATTTTTAAATGATCAAATAAAAATAATAAAAAGCTTTCTTACACTGTAAACCATTCTTACGCATTTATTTTTTTGGCATTTTGTAAATGTAAAAATAACCAGATTTAAAAAGCACAATAGTTTCTAATTATACGGGTAAATTCACCTTAAAGAGCAGGTCTCTGTCCAAGATACAGCTCCTAATAAATGTGGATTTATAATAAAACTAATGACAGACATTAACCACAGAGGTGTCAGGGGGCACCACTATAACTATTACTGTGATCTGCTTATTGACAGCTGTAACAAATTCTAGCACAAAGCTGGAATCTTAAGGGTAGCAACTGGACTATATTTAAGTACTATTAGATACTAACTAGTAAGAACTATCAGGCTGGCCTTACGTCAAAACATAAGGAAAATATCCCCAAAAGGAAGACTTTTTTTTTTTTAGCCCATCCCTTTTCTTTTTTCTTGAAAGAGTCTAACAGGCTGCAAATATTTTTTGAGTAGCAGTCATGAGGGTGATGTAACCGGCCGCAGCCTGCTCTCCAGTACTGTGTTCAGAGAGAACCAACCTACAAACAAGTTACCACCGGGTAACACAGGGTGTGAACTTACAGTGCATCAGCATCAGCATCAGCTGCTCTCTGGTAATTGCCTGTGTGCATGCTTTTATCCTGTGGTTACTTCAAGCTTGTTTCTCTGTCTTTCACAGAGAAGTAAGCTGCCTTGAATTACCTGACTGGCTGAGTGGGGAGGGGGTGCAGATGGGCTGATCCCCTGTAGCAGCTGATGCGCTGTGGGCGCACGCTCTCCCTTACCCCCCAGTAACGGGCTCCAAGTTCTTCCAGCTTCAGTGACCTAACTCCGGCTGAGTGGAGTGGCTCAGGATTTACGTCACTGGAGCTGTGAGCAAACCTGAGCCATTACTCTTCATCATGCAGGGCCATACTGTATCACCAGTTTTTAAGTCTAAGTCCCAACTGGAATCAGTTAAGAGATTGGCCTAAAAATCAACGGCACAACATGGCCCAGAGATAGCAGCAATCCTTCCTGTAGATCTCGCATCTCTGCTTTTAAATCTCTTCTCTTGGACAGACCTGGCTTGTTCTGTTCAACTTCTATTATATCTGAGTAAAAATCAGAGGTGGTCCCTCAGTAAAACAGTCTCTGAATTCCAGCCATCTGGATATGTCTGAAATTTGAATTCAGACCCTGACTCTAATTTTGTACATGGCCCTAATGTCACGCAGATGCCCAGACCCTACGCTTGCTGATCCTCTGAGAGCTAGGGAATACAAATTCTCTACTGATGATGGCAAAGAGCAACTGAAGTAATTTTCAAGAGATTTTCATTACTTTGCAAGATCAAGTACTTATCACTATGGGATAAGACACTATGATACCTCGTAAAACAGGCAGTCTCTGACCTACCTTCAGCCCTGACAGAGCTCCAGGGCAGCTGAAGAAGCTCCCTGGGTGGGACTTTGACTTTGGTTTCACACTGAAATGCTAAGGGTTCAGCTCTGCATCTGTTGCTGTAGCTGGAAGGAGGAATGTGTCATCAATAGCAGTCTCTGTGAGTGTCTTTTCCTGAATGAAAGACACATAGTTACCTTTCAGCAGTGCCAAGAGTTTACGGGTTCTTTGTGTTCAGCTCCCCATGCTCACACTGCAGCTCAAAGAAGCTGGTATGCGGATGTCTCATTTGAACATGAGCAAGCTCTGCTGACAGGTGCAAGCTCACAAATGCAATGAGAAGTACCAGTACAGCTTTCTTAAACTAAGTGCATTTAGCTAGTTTTTAAAATAGCAATACATTTCAAAGACAAAACTGCCACTGTCAAGGCTGGCTATAACTTCTTCGAGGTGAATAAGATTAAAAAGATTTTTGGCATTCCTGCCATTGGGACCTCACCCCACAAGCATACCACAGCAACACCCACCTGCAGGGCGTGAGGCGAGCTGTGTGTGCCTGTGCATGTAGGCGTACGCATGCCCACGTGTGGTTTCTCAGCCAAAGTGGATTTAGAAACCCATGGCTAAATTCTGCGCTTATTTACACCGCCTCTAATCCCAGCAAAATTAGCGGGATAGCAGGTGTGTGAGGCAGCACAGCGCTGGCCTCCAGGCTGTGTGATTCCATTCAATAAACACACTGAAGTACTTGTGTTGAATGAATGCTTTTACCTTCTCCCTTTAAACCTGATATTTTAGATATTAAGAGAAAATAATTACATCCTCCTCCTGGGAGGTTTATTTCAAATCCCTGCTAGGTCCCCACTGTGGCCAGTGCTTACATTTTTCAAAATTGATTTTAGGCCGTATAAATAGTCTGAAGCTGCACGTGACATTTCCTCACCTTAACAATGACAGACTATTGCGGAAATGTTTCTGAATGCAACACGTGGTTTTTTCGGCATTGCTTATTCATTAACGCTTTTATCCTATGCCAGCAAGTGATATCTTTACCACGTGAACAAACTTAATACTGTTGACAATTAAAGAGGGTCTCAGATTAATGTCTTAGTATATAGGCTCACTTCAAGCACACTTAAAAGTGATTGCACTCCAATAACTTAACAAGCTACTACTTGTCAGCTAAACAATAGAAACAGATCATGCATGCGCCTTTGGCCAGTCCTAAAGGTAGACTAAAATACATCAGCTTAAATCACCTTCCTGGTATTGTCTGTTCCTCTCAAGCTGCATGCACAAACACTTTCTATTGAGAAGCAAATAAAATTAGTTTACCCCCCGATTTCATATAAAAACTGTTCTGTGCAATTCTTTGTTAAGGTGAGGGAAGAATATTTTAATTCTTAAGTTTACTTCATGATTTCTATTCCTGACACACTTTCTGGACAGCTAATCTGGGGGGAAAAAAAGTAAAAGGAAAAGACAACCTGTCTCTCATGAAATAGCCTTTGAGTACTAGAGCTTAGAGTAATTTAAAAATAAAAATCAATGTAAGTCTTTATTTCTAGGTTGGTACTCTAAGTCCATAAATGCAGGGTAAAAGGCATATATTTGAAGAAAAACCTATTTAGTAACTTTAATGATTGAGGTGTGTGGATCAAAGGTATTCAGCACGTTGTAACTTCTGGATGTAAATGCTCCAAGTTATAATTTTCATGTTTGATATTTACACAGACCTTTTTCTGCTGCAAGCCACAGAGGCTCTGTCCACCCTTTCAGCTTTCACCTTTCTTCCTGTTGCTATATATGTATTTTTAAATCCAGATGACAAAATGTTTATGATGATTGATGTAAATACTCGAAATGTGAAAGCAAATAGCTACCATCCCAGCTGAGCACCATGACCACTAACAGCTTGCCTAAAATCAGCTTCTGAAGATGAGAGGCACTGATGAAACAGTACAAAGTGTTTCATCATTCCACGGCTTGAAGGCTTAGTCCAATAGAAACATCTTAAGTAACCTGGCAAAAATCTGCAGGGCTCTGCAAGGAACTCTAACGTTAGCGGCCTTCTTACTTCCACCACATGCAGAACTGGCTCACTAGTTCAATTAAAATGTAATCTTCAAGGAAAATCCCCAAAGGCCAATTTCAGTAGAAAAACACTTCCACAGATTTTTATTGGCTCTAGACATGGCCACCGATACTCCTAGCCATTCTTGATATGATTTTGGTCTGAAGAAGTCTGAATGCTTTAAATCCCTGAGCTTAAAACTCCTTCCTATGAGCTGAATTTAAAACACATTGGTGTGACTGTGCTATGCACACAAACACACATCAGTGAAAACAGCAGCAACTGCCCTTTGCGAAAACATTTGTCTATTGATTTGGTTACAGTATTAGTTACAGCCGTATCTTGAGTCTAGGCTGGAAATCTGTTGCTGTTTAAATGGTAGTATAAAACTCAGATCATATTGATGTTGCGGGTAAATGATGTTTTAGCTCTGTGAGTTGCTGGAACAATGCTTAGCCAACTCTCTGAATTACTGCACTTCCTAGAAATTTTGTACTTCTGGAACGTGAGCAGAGTTTCAGCCTCTGGTTCTCTTAACGTTACAGTAGCTGCTTAGCAAGAGCTGCTTGCTTCCACAGTAAACCTTTTTGATGAGTATTTCCGTTTGCTTGCTATATTTCATTAACACTTGTGTGCATATGCACACACATGCACACCTAGATTTCACTGTTTATTTATAAAGCACAGGGTAAGAATATGATAATATTGTATTAAAAAGAATCCAGGGGACAGCAGCAGTAAAGCATTTAGCCTGAAAATCTTCCATCAAAAATCTCAAAGCGAAGTTGCTTTGTTTGTTACGCTGACCTACAAGCAGTTATTGCCATTTGGCTCTGAATTATTAACCATCAGTAGAAAGATTTAGCACCCCTTCAACTCCAGCCTTGTCTATGTCCTCCAAGATAAAAACAGTTTACTCTCTGTGCTAGTTAGAAAACATCTGAGAGCACCCCAGCACTCAGCTTCTAGTGATAACCTTGTTAGTGCTCCATATAACTGCACGTAACCACTCAGCATGACAACTTTTTGCATTTCTCTCTATGAATAATTTTGTTATATCACTTCCATTTTCATACGCTCTTTATTACAGCACGCAACTACATTTATTAGAGTCCCCATCAGAGAATTCTTCTTCTTGTTATCCTTAATGGTGCCGTGTACCGCCCTCTCTGAACGGTAAGCTTGGCACTTTTCAAATCCCGTTCGCTAGGGTTTTGCCTCTATTTTTTAAAATTCCTGCAAAAAATTTCACAGGTGGCAAAATAAATAAATATTCGACACGTATACAAGAAGCAAGTTAAACACAAAAGGAAGAATTTCAGGGGAGTGTGGGATGAAAATGGAGTGAAAGGTGAAGTCCCTGTCACTTCAATACAACATTTTATGTGAGAATGCTGTGATTTTTTTCAACCAAAAATTTAATTTTATCTTGAGTGGCAAATCCGAGTAAATCTGGGACCTATCTACAAAATTTTTTTTAGCCCAGTTACTAATTTATTTACCATATAAATTGGAAAATTGAGAAAAGGTTAGGAAAAAAGACTAGACATATTGCTCTATTTTCACTAAGCTGATAAAAAGGACCAATTACAGAATTTGAGGGGAAAAGTAACGCTACTTGTGGTGGTTTTTAATATCTCTAAATTTGGTTTCATTAGAAAATAATGACCTTCAGGGCACACTTTAAAGCCTAATGTACTCAGGCATTTAATAGAGATTTGTAGGTGGGAACCAGAATCCAAGCTCCTTCCCCTTCGCTAATAAAGATGATATACTTTGGAAAATTGAGGTGTCAGGGGAAAAGGTTCTTGAGCAAACTGATAATTATAAAAACAATGAGTCATCAGGTACAGATGATGACATTATACCAAGAGTTCAGAAGGTCTTAAGTATAAATTCGCTAGGCTGCTGGCATAAAGCAAGCTCTTACTTGAGAAACGTACTGCTCCAAAGGAGTCGGGCCAAGTGAATGTTGTCCCTTCAGTGCATAAGTGACATCTCAGAATGATCAAGGAAATAGGGTCTTATATCATCCATCATATGTCTGACCACCCGAATTTGGTAAACCGATTCAAGTAATAGGAAACTGTGCCTCACTTAATCTCTTTGTGATTCATCACGTCTGTGTCAGTATCATAGCAGGTCAGGTGAGCTGATGACACAAGGTATCTCCTGTTGGAAAGGGCCTGTGACAAGCTGCTTTATGAGAAGCTACTAAGGAAGCCAAGTGGTTAGGAAGACATATACCGCTGGGGTAAAAAGAAAGTGTAGCAGAAAGTAGAGTATAGCATTCAGATCAGTGCTCCGTATAGCAAAAGGCTAACTTCTGAAAGCCTCATGTTCTGTAGTACACCTCCGATTATTTCGTTGCCTGTTAATGCTTTGGGAGGTCCAGGAGCAGTGAGATGGCAGGATCTGCGGGGTACTTAAGGGTATTTAACTTAGGAAAAAGGAAGACCACAATGATATGCTGAGACATCACAAGCAGCTATGCAAATGGATAAGAAATTGTTGACAGTTGTAAAGTAATGTACATCAAAATAAAAAACATGCACTCTAAGTCAAGAGCAGGACCTAAAAACCCAGTGAAACCCCAGCAAGATCTGCAAGTGCTAGAAAATGGGAGAGAAAAAAAGTGTTAGGTGACTAATGAGATATAGTGAATAACTATTAGACTGTATGAATGCTCTGAAAAGACTAAGACTATTTACTCTAGAAGGGAGATGAAGAAGAGGGGGACATAACGGAAGCATAACGAATGGCACAGAGAAGGTAAATCATGTCTTTTCTGTCATGATCAAGAACCAAAAGAAAACCTCAATCAAGTTAAAAGTTGGGGAATTCAAAACATTTTGTACCATTTATAGACACTGGAAATAAATGAGACAAAAAAATTTGAGACACAAAACTGACACAACTTCTACAGAGAAAGGAAAAAAGCCAGACTTACCAGAACTGAAAACACAACAGTCCTTCCTTCCAAATTTAAATCAGTCTCAGAATATTATATATTATGAAGACATTGAATACTGTAAGGGAGAAAAGTCATCCCACACCTTCCTAATGTAGAACAAATGTAGACACTTGTTATCTCAAGTGTCTGTCATGGATCACTGTCAGAGACAAATCTAAAGTCCTTTCCAGAGTGCAGACAGCTCAATTTCTTTGTTTTGATTGCATTTATTTCAATTTGCCAAGCAGGCAGGTCAACACAGCAGAATCAGTAACCAACTAACATCAGGTGAACGTTAAACTATCTGCTGTCACTAAATAATCATATGTTCACAATGTTCACAACGGAGGAGTCAGTTATTTTGCTACATGGACTATAATTCAGACCCTCCTTTGGACTCCTTTGGACTCTTTCGGCTGTGAGAAACATTCCACTCCTCAAAATGCTGCAGATGCTGATACTTAAACTAATCATGAAGATTCTGTTTCTCACACACATGAAAACTTACCTAGCTATATCATACAGAAGTCAGCACTTGCATTGCACTACAGACTTGATCTGGTATGAAAGCTGCTAAGTCACCCTGGGACCTCAGCTAGAAGAATACAAAAATGAGTGCCACGATATTTTGAAACACGCTTTTCACTGTAAATTCCCAAATAATGTTTTCCAATATTGATAACAGAAAAATAGTTGCCAAAGTAGTAATCTTTTCTATAAAATTTCTATAGAAATTCCATATGCTGTAATGTCAAGTTTGCTGTAATGTCAAGTTTTATAAAGGAGACTCCAAAAATCTGCAGTCTGTGTGGAGAGCACATCTGGGCCTTTCATTTGCACTCCTGTGACACATTCATTAAAATAACCCTATAGTTTCCAGAATTTAAAAGAAAAAAACATGCTACAAAACAAGTGAAATAAATGCAGATAGATTTGCTTGAGTTTGGAAGGAGCCTAAAAAAACCCTCAAAATACAAAACGTCCTGTTCATCTCAAAATGGACAAAGTCTGAAACCAACCATGATATATATTCAATGTTAGCATCTGTAACTAATTCACTGGAATATATAGCAAAGGTGAGGAATATGAATAACTAAAATGTACCGAGAATTTCCCAGACTACAACATGTCTCCCTGGGAGAACACGTGTGAAAGCCTGGCTACACAGGATACGGAAGGTTAAGACAGTTACATCTTAATCAACACACAGGCGCTGGGTTGCTGGGACTTTGAACAGTTTGTGAAATGCAGTTATAAGAGCAAGTCAAAGTACATTTCCACAGCAGCCTACAATTAGACAAGGTATGCACTGTTCAACACTGCAAACAAGTTTCAATAATACCAGCAAGATTCATGACCCAAATGCAACAGCAGTCACAAAGTGTTCTACAAAGCCCTCATTTTTATGAACAAGTAAGAAAGGGTTATAATGAATTTTGGCAAAATTAATGAATAAGATACTTCAATAATTGCTTTCCTAGTAGAGCAAAATTCAGCTTTCCAGTAAAAGTTTAAGCAAAGACTAAAGCTGGTCATCTATAAGGGGAAAAACTGGTCTATTGCTATCAGTAAAAGAAGGAAGAATTGGAAGAGTCCTTCAATAACATCACATTGCCAGTGGAATACTATCTGTGGAAGGTCTACAGATTATTTGCACATGTTCTCATTACATAAGAGGCTACAATGAAAATCAGACAGCTCAGCTCCTACCTTAGTCTCTATTCAGACTGATGAAATTAAGTTTTAAACAATTTTGCTGTGCAAACTTCTATAAGAGTGGCATAAGGACTTACATGTCTTAAAGCAGGAGTGCTTATCAACTCACTCATATGTTTTTCTAAGGCACTGAGAGGTCCTTGGGTGAAAGGCTCCATCTATGTATATGCTATAACTGTATGGTAACAGCAATAAAAACCTGTTTAGGTAAAACGATTTTTCTTGTTTGCATCTCTAAGTGTGAGAACCGCAGGGCTAAGCAATACCGATGCCTTCAAAATTCCAAGAGAGGGGATAGAGTTTTCCCCTACAGTGTCATCCAACTGGTGCACAATAATATACTAAAATACACATATATAAGTCAAGGTAGACAAATTTGAAGTATTTTTTTCTTTTAAATGTACAGAAATAGGTCCCATTCAGAGATGAATTGTTCAGAGATTGCACTGGGACTCAGAAGGCACACCAGCCACCATCTTCGCAAGACAATCACCCTACTAGGCATCCCCAGTGCTCTGTGAATGGCTCAGATAAGCTCAGATACTTCTGGCGAAATAGAAGAGAAGCATCTGAGAACACTGGGGAATAATGAGCGGTGACTGGCTGGTTATCAGATGTATTAATAATATGGCTTGTAGGAAAGGTAGCAGATGACTTCATTTAACAACATGGTTACAGTGACTCATTGCCAGGAATCGAAAGAGGTGATCAAGCTAATCGGCTGACTTTCCATTCCAACATTCCTTACCTTATCACAGTGCCTTGCCGTCTCTGCTGCCCTAGGGCACATGCAACAACTGCACCCCAAACACTTGTTTTGCTCACCTTTTTCCCAGTATATGAAGAAGAACAAGGTCAGTCTTTCCTCTTGGCCACAATTCTTGACCCAAACCATGATAGGACAGGAGAAATGAGAAGATAGCAGGGACCAGTCCATTTTACAGCTTTGATTTGCTTTGTCCATGATACTTTGCATTGCTGCCACAGGCAATGGCTGACAGATGAGAACGGGAGAAAACCATAACCTAAAGCAAACGGATTTGTCTGTTGGCCTCTCAGGAGGAGTTGGCTGTATATCCTGGAATGCCTAATGTTCAGAAAATTTATCTTGGTAAAGGCTCAGGAAAATGTATGTTTTTATTTTACCCAAAGTAAAAATATTGGTCAATGTGAAATTAAAAAGTGAAAATAATACTCCCCCTTGTAAAAAATTCCAGCCTCCTACACTCACTGTATCTCACAGACTTCTAAAACAAATAACATACATTTTATGTGTTTTTTTCTACTAACATTTTATTGGTATTTATAATGTAGTACAGAAGAGACTTTTAAGAGGGAAAAAGGCAAGTTATAATAACATACCAAAGCATTTAGAAAAGGCTGTGATTGCAGAGGACACAGATCATGCTACCTTCTTTTTTCTTTCAAGGTGAGGAACAGAAAACATTAGGCAAGTAATGCAAATCCTCTCTGTTGCCACTGGGGCACTCATTGGCGTAGAAGGAACATATATCAGAAAGTCACCTTTTCACACAGACCCACAGAAGTACTCTGTATAGATCACCATTAATACAGTGGGCAGCAAACAATCCAAAAAACCCCCAAACATAGTGGGCTATGCTCCACTGAAATAGAAGTAATATGCAGGAGAAGGGGGTACAGCCTGGCTGATAGGCCTGTAACAAGACAGAGTGCTCAGCACATTCTTCTCTTAAATGCTTGAGCCAGGTGTCAGTAACTGCACTGTTTGGAAAACTGAAGTTTTTAATAATGTTTTTTATATCTCTGACCAGGTATCCAAGACACGTTTGAAATGTCTAAATGCAATTACTCATGGCACTTGTTGAATATAGTAGATTTTATAGCCAGAGTACATGATTGATGTTGGCCAGTTAACCCTTCAGAATTCCCATAAATTAGCTCTCAAGACTTCTCCTCAGGAGAGTACTAGGTAGTCTGTTGTTCGGATTTTACAGTTATTGACACCTGACAGCCTTCTCAGCTGCTAGTGTCATCTACTGCTGCCTTAATCAGGAAAATTTAAGCAAGACTTGCTCTTCCTCCCGGCCTTGAGGACAATAGTCTTGAAATGAGAAGCTCTGTCTTATTTGTCTCGTTTCAAATCCAATATTTATCCCTATGGTCAACTCATCTTTAGAGGGATATCTGGTCATCTGGGCTCAGACTAGACATGGAGCTAAGCACACAGCTGCCTTTGCAAGACTGGATACAGAAAGGGATGCGTGTACATCAAGCTAGCCTAAGGACTCAGCTGACCCTCTAATACCCCGGGCTGGGATGTAAGGGGCTCCCAGCACTTCCTCGGGGGCCAGGCTGAATTCTAGATTGTTTCTGCCATGTTGCTAAAAACATACGTGATTTAGCGCTTTTTCTCATGACTTCTACCAGAGCTTGTGAGTTTTGAAAGACAATACTACTGCCATCAGATCTTCTTTCCTTCCCACAGGATGTCCCCTAGTCCCCAGGACTGCTGTAAACACAGCAGCTCAGTCCTGTATCAGAGTGGCAGAATGAAACCGCACATGCCCAGCAACTTATCACTTATCTGACACTAAGAGAGATATACAATGGACAATTGTTTTCCTTCCAGTATAAGACAATGTGACCATTGCTTAGCTCAAGTTGTTTCAGTAAATACAGGGTACTGAAGTAAGTTTAGCTTCAATTAATTAATACACACTGCTCTCAATCAAGCATGTTTCCACCATACTGCCCTTAAATATGTTTTATGTTTGTGTATTAAGCCAGAAGTTCTTTCACAGATATGCTTTTTTAAGAACCATAGTCAAAATAAAGACATCAAAGTAATAAAGGCCTGGAATCCAATAATAATAATGTGTTAATTCCAATACCACAGAATGGTAAAATTCCTTCGCGTTTCAGCAAACAATCTGTCTTTCTTAGAGGCTATAACTGCACAGATGACTAAGGCAGTCATTGAGGGGGCGGAAAGGCATGTAGCAATGTTCTGGGTTGCAGCTTGTTAACCATTCAAATTGAAGCAGAGTCCACCACCTCTAATGAGCTCACTATTTTAGAACAAAGATATTTCAAGAGCGGTAGAGCTTGCTGGTGCCACCAATTAGTGGAAATATAGGTTTGGTTATTGTTCCTTCTAAGGTAAAACTAACTGTCATTTGAGAGCATCAAAGCCACTCTCATCATTGGTAAAAGCACAGTTCACTCTACCATCTCTATGAAAAATTATCCAGAGGATGGAAAAATCAAAATAAATAGTATATTAAAAATAGCGTGATGATGGCTACTATCCACTTGCAGTTGTTAGCTCTTACTCTTCTATTTAATTTTCTTAACCACCAAAGCTTGTAAATGTGTGACATATTTTGGACTGCCTGTCTGCAAAGCATGATGTTTTGGACTAGTGCATTAGTTCAACATTAGATGCTAGGACATGGAAAAAGATGGGAGTTTCTGATATAACATCAGACACGTCAACAACACCTTTCTCATGCAACAGTTAAAGTTCGCCTGAGGTTGAGAAAGAAGCTGTTATTAGAATCAGTAGGAACATGATGACCATGTTGCATCATTGCACAATTTGGTGAGACATGCAGGAAATGGGGAAGCCCTCAGGGAACCAGCACAATGGTGTAGGACAACAAGCACCTTAAGAGAGACACTTGGACACCGGGGAGAAAATAGCAGGGGGGGCAAAAGGGAAGAGACACTGAAATATTACCAGGTTGAAACAAGCCCAAAAAGCAATCCCAGTAAAACAACTAGGAAGCAAATGAGCGGCAGGCTCTGTTGCAATCATTTTTGTCCAAAAACTAAAGAGAATGAGAAGATGAGTTAGAAATGCAATAGTTTCTGTTCACATGTCAAACTGAAAACTTCACAAGAGAAACACACATGGGCTATGTAGCATGTTTAGTTCCTAAGGGTGCAAGAGAAGCATTCCTGATTCAGAACCTATAATTGATCATGAAGTTGTTAATTCTGTCCTCTAGGAAGAAGTAGAAATCACATCAAACAGCACTTTTCCCTTGAGGCTGCAGCTATTTACTTCCCCCCAACATGTATTGTCTGACTAGACAGGCTGCTCCATCTAGGAAGTTGAAAGGAGGCAAATTCCTAGAACTCTTAGCCTTCTCTACAGAACATGCATAGTATTTATTTAGCAACTAGCTTTCTATTAGTAACCCATGCCCCCAAACAGATAACTTTTACTACATCATAGTTTTGCACTTAGTAATCGCCATTTGCTTGCATTTTATAAGAAGAGCTGGTCTAAAACCAGCAACATCTGAACCATCTCAAACTGCTGGAAACTAGAGCTCATTGGGAATTCTCCAGTGCAACTTGCTTGTTGAAAATGCTGGTTGACCAAAATCTATGTTTTCCCCAAAGTCTCCATTTCAGCCAACATCTGATGAAATCCTGTCTGTCAGGCAGGTCTTGGCATGTCTGGCTTCCTGTCAGCCTGTCTGCTGAGCTGTTGGGAAGCCCAGTTTCCCAGACTGCTGTATGTCCTTCTACTGAAGTTCTCAGAACTGGATTCTTATCTGTCCAGAAGCCTTGCCAACCTCATTCAAAGCAGAGCTTTTGGGATCAAGGACCTTTGCCACATGCCTGAAAATGGTTTCAGAGTCCGTAGCTTGTGAGTGTCGGCAGGATGACATCTGTCATCATACTGAATCCCAAAGCTTTCAGATTCCTAGTTCCGATATCTGTGCAGGCCGCTTGGCTCCCACACTGCTCCACAAGTTGGAAGCCAAGTGGTCTAGATATCTTGGGTCCTTGCTCTCAGGACAGGCCGTATAATGGACTGTAGGCCCTAGAAGCCCTGGCACCAACAGAATTCCCTCCACTTTGACTCTTCTCTGCAATTCACAGCACTAAAACTGACCAAAATTATGTCAGACTCCATCAGTCAGCTGAGTGTTCCCTGCAGCACAGTTCATTTTAGATATACCATGTTTCCTGTGGTTTTGGCTTTTCTCAAAAATGGGGGGTGGGGTGGGGTGTAATTCTCCTCTCTTCCTTCCTCCAACCTCAAAGAAAACATTAAAATCTATGGCAGAATGGAAATTCGGTTTCCCAGCCAGCTCTACCTGCACTGTTAGAAGCGACATATTTGGCTATTTCATGACAGTATCCAGAGATCTCTGTAATGCAGACATTGGTATTTCAAGGTCTGTTTTCTACAGCTCTTCTCTATTAAGAAGAGATTTATTTCCCTTTCACCAGGCAGAGGAGAATGCACCTTGCCCTGCAGAGGCATTTTTAAGTTTTGAAATAGGCCCTTCTATTTCCAGCATTTTCTTTGAGATTGCTTCAGTCAGTACTTGATAAAGTAACCTGCACTGTATCAAAGTGTTGATGTAGAAGCCCCAGGAAATCATAATTTTCCAAAACCTTTATGCTAACTCTCTCAACTCCTGCTACAGTAGCTAATACAGTATGAACAACACTCATCCTTTTAAACCTTTGGGTTCCTATGTCTAAAAATTAATTCCTTTAGGGTTTGTTTGTTTCTAGATATCACGGGCTCAGTCCAGGATACATAACACTTTGTCAAGAATATGAAGAAAAAAGCAAAAGCATCTTCAGGAAGTATAACTGAAAGACTGCCAGAGATCCCACAGAACATCAAAATGGTGTGCAACATGCCCAGCCTTGTTTTCCTTTCCAGTTAACTGAACCTTAAGCATAATTTAGAGCCTGATTCAGTACAAAATACATCCGCAGTTTCCCTACAGTAAAACTTTGCACAAGCTTCTGTAACACTGAGTCTGAATGAGTTCTTTGCTAAATCAGGCCCTCAGGATTCCCAGTACGCATATGTAAGCATGACTGGAAATAGGGAAAGAAAAGGGGGCAGACTCCTTACCACTGCAGTGCAAGTCTGATCTGTATAGCAGACCAGAAGGTCACAGTGGAGACTGGGAGGAAGCACTGTTCTGCTCCACTCAGGCAGAAGAATTTTATGTTTGTTCAGTAGCATAAGAAACTTTGAAACACCATATAAGGGCTGAGACTCAGGCCCTGCTGGAAAAACCTGCTGGAGCTGAGCTCTGCGCATAACTCATATGAACATTAATGAGAGTTAAATGCGTGCATTGAAAGAAGAATAGACCCCTTAGTGATTTGTCAAGATAAAACTCAAAATAACTTTGAACACTCAGAGGTAAATATTAGGTTTAGGAATTAAAAACAGCAGAAGTAGTGGAACAATTGCCTATAATGAGATCCAGGAACAATCTACCCACTGTACCAGGTTTTCATTAGAGTTATGGCCTGCAGCCATACCACCTTGTGCTGTGATCTTGGAAGCTAAGACGGGTTGGGCTGGTTAGTATTTGGAAGGGAGACCTCCAAGCAAGCTTACCACTGCAGGAACAGCTTAGTGATGCCATACATAATGTTCTTCCTTCTGATTCAGTATCAGCTCCAGGTGTCAGGAGATCTGAAGGTGTTTTGTGCAAGATCTAAATTTGAAGATCTGATGATCTGTGGCCATTAGAGTTCGCCTGTCATTTCTCATAAATGTTACAATGTCACTCAAAATGGCTGCTGTACTTCAGTCTAGAGGTGGCTGCGTGTCAGTAACAGGTAAGTGCTGCCAACAGAATGTAACAATCAACTTCACAGGAACATTGAAAAGCTAAATTAGCAAATATGGGTTAAGTGGTTTAAATCCCAGCGCTAAGAAGTGTTTGCTGCATTTTTTTTTAAGGGTCCATATCTACCCTGTGTCACAAGAACACCCTGGAAATACCGTTCCAACCCAGAGCTCTGCGAAGGGAGGGCACTTTTAACACCATTGACGTAATCACATACATGCTTATGAGCTCCAACCCCTGCATACACAGCCGAGCTGCCTCTGCAGCAGCACCTGAACCATCAGAGTCCACAAAATGCGCTCCAAGCTGTTAACGGCAGTGGTGGAGGAGCAGCTCCTGAGGAAGCTCAGCTGTCTAGCTGATGGGAGAACGGCAGACAGCTTGTCAACTGTCCCATGCCTGCTCTTAAATCTGCTGGGATTAAACCCCTCAGGCATTAGGTGCATACTCAGTTGTAGACACTGAACAGTTCCCTATCTAAATCAATGGGACTACTCACAGTGCACGAAGTTAAAGATGCATCTGTCTCCAAAGAATGAAGGCATAAACGAGCAGTGCAGCTACACAATTCCTAATTGATGTTCTTGATTTATTAACCTCCCTGGTTGTCATCCAGGACAGTGTAATAACATTGTTTTGTTTGTCCATGTAGGACATGATCCTGAATACTGCTGAGAGCCCTTGAGTCCGTAGTGCTCAGAGGGCTGACTTCATCAGGAATTCACTGAAATACATCAATTGGAGTTCATTGAATTCAACGGGATTTGAGAGCATTTGGCATCCCTTAGGAGGCAATTAGCACCTTCCAGAAAACAGGCCTTAGACAATTAGGTCTAGGAAGTTCAGACAGGTTTTCCTCTGGGTTTTGGGGCAGTTACTACTTGTCTATAATAAATAGCTGTTTTAATTTTTTGCTTGCATTTTAAAATGTAATTTTGAACTGAGCTTGAGCTGTCTATTAACATTTGGTATCATGCTAGGACTGGACACAGCAACAAGTCTCTGATACTGGTAAGTAAACTACTGGTGATTTGCCAGAACTGAGTTGCTGAATTGATTTAGTATGGAAATGCATTACAACGTGACCCAAATAAAACATCTCTCCCCTTTACCACAATGCTTTTATTTGTATCATGTGGCTGAATAAAATGATCTGTTCGAGACAGCCATATAACTTCCAAAAGTTGTTCAGCTCTGACTTCTTGCAGTGACAAGGAAGAAGCCATGAGTCTGCTGGCTTTAAGTAGCTTCCAGGCTATGTCATGACTTGTGTTTGTACATGGGCCATATTTGTTCAATATCCCAGTTTTACCATCGGCTTCATGGGAACAAGCAGGGTCACATAAAACAGCTGGTGATACATATTTGCGAGGAGGAGGGAAACTATCAGCACACACTACCCGCTGTCTTATATCAAAAGCTCTTCCAACTTACTGTAAATGATGTTGGAAACTGAAGCCGTAAGAAAAGCCTTTCCTTAGTTTTGGTATTTTTCTTTGCGCTAAATAAACTCAGTCCTAGGACTTCACTGCTATTGCCACAGGCATTCCTCTTGATTGAGTATGTTTGATATCCGTGCCTGTTATCATAATGCTGAGAAAATACTGTGGCTGTTCAGCACAATGAGACTTTACTACACAAAATGCTGGATAGGCTCCTGTGAACTGACAAATTGCATATGAAATCCGTTACTCAGGACATCCTGGTGATCCGCTTGAGTGAAAAGACCTTGGAAGATTTTCTACAGACAAAATGGTGGTCAGGGAAGAGAAATTACCAATTGAAAATATCTATTATAGTCACTGATAATGTTAAGGCAAGCACCTCGAGCTCATTCAGAGAGACTTTTGAACACTGCCTCGTGTTTGCAATAGCTCCAACTTTGTTTGGATAAATGACACCTCCTTCCTTCCTTGAGGCATGATCCTCCCAAGGATCACTGGAGTCCAGAGTTTTTAAAATCTAATTGAATAGGTTTTGAAGTAGTCTCTCAAAGACAATTTTGCAGGAAAATCAAGCATTGTCATTAGTAGATTTTGACAACTAAGTGTGTCATACTCATAAATAAGAGAATTCTTTAAAGTCTGCGCACTGTTCCATCTTTGCTTTGCTGTTTATAGGTTTATAATTACATTTCCTACTGACAGAAAATTATAACACGAAGAATCATGTAAATGTCCAGTACTCGATACAATCAGAAGAACTGAAGGAAGCATGTCCCCATTTAGTTTCCAAATGCTGCTTTAATCCCTCTTAAAATCCTAACAGCTTCTACAGCACTGCACGGGAATCCTTATGCTTCAGAAATACATCTTATTTATCCATGCAGTAGGCAGCTCAAGGCAATAGAAAAAATCCACATTGGAAAGAAGAGGAGTGTAACGCTTTTATAGCATCCTATATCAGCCTTCACACTAGAAAGATGTAAACCACCAAACGCTGAAAGAGTGTATTATCTAGGATAAACTGAGCACTGCTGCCACTGTCAACTGCTTTAATATATATGCAGTTGAAGCACTGACAGCAATAATTGAAACTTCTGTTGACTTTTTTTTTTAAGAAATACACATCCACTTTTTTTGTCCAGATAATGCTGTAAAGTTCTACCAAGAGGTTACACAAAACAACTGCAAATGAAGTGCATGTACATAAATAACTGTCTGACTTTTTGTTTAATGTCCAAGATGATTGGAACAGATTGTATCATGAACTACTTTCCCTTTGGCTAATTAAATAGCCCCATTTACCATAAAGCATATTCTTATTAAAACAAGTATCTATATTCACTCTGTTGGATAAATGACTTCCAAGTAAGTGCCATAAAGCCCATTACATTCCTGCTTTAAAAGTGGATCAGGTCCAAACAGACAATCAAAGGATTTCACTGGGATTATTTTAGATTAGAAAAACTACGGAAGACATGACAAGATTGTAAAGACAAAGGATAAATTATCAGTTACATACCAAACAAAGTACTCTAGCCGTTCCTAGCATATTCAAAAACAAAAAAAGAAAAAATCCTGTTGCGCTAATCTAAACCCACATGGAAATCTGTTTATGCAGAAATAAAATGTCATTACTAAATGTTATCTCCCACACAAATCAAATGGCTATTTCAAAGTTTAAAAATCAACAATATACAAAAATAACCAAGTTCACCAACTAGCTGAAGAGCCACTTATTCCTTTCCACAAGTTCCTTTTTAAATTGAATAGAAAAGACCACGTTATGATTTACCATATTAATGAGCCATTATTGCATAACTGTATTTTTATTGCAGATATATTACCTGCTAAATGATGCTGTTTTTCCAGAAAAAGTTCACAGTACAGATTCTATGGGAATGTTTCCTGCTGACAGTTCCTAAATCTTTCAGAAGCTGTCAGCAACCTCAGAAATCAAGTTTGCAGTACCCTAGCAAGCTGAAGCACACGCACAGGCTTTCTATTTTTAAACTGCAATCCAAACCATTAAAGAAATGCCTTAAACATAAAAGATTATTGAAAATAAGATGATCCTATCTCACTTGTCAATCTAAAGGACACTGTCAATTACATGTAATCTAAGATGAAATTTCTATAAATATAACTTGACATTTAAAAACTACTTTTTTTCCCCCCACTAACTTCTGCCCAAACTGATTATCCTCAGAACCACATTAACAAATCCTTGATACTAAAATAAGTAACATTAAGTAAAATAAACATTTCCACAGAGAAAACTGATCCATGGGGAACATCCTGTCTTTTCTGTTTACCTGTACCCAGCCTGTCACACATTCTTCACCCACGGAGCTCATGAAAGGATAGCAAGCCAGCCAGAAGCTTGCGAGAAATTAAGCAAAAAAGGCTACAATTGCAATCAATTACTAAAGGCGATCTGCCAGAACTTTGAAAGTCCTCATCACAAAGCATGAGCAAACTTTACTGTAACGCTCTTGTTCTGCTTTTTAAATTTTTTTGAATGAAGACACAGAGGAACCAGACCCAACTGAGGGTAACTCTTTGCTAGAAACAGCAAGTACCAATACCACAATGTCCTATTATACACTGAACAGGAGCACAAACATTCCTTACCAAAGCTTACCAGTACTTCCATCCAATCCGATTACTCCCTTTTTATTATAGTGGCGCTCAAGAGTTTACAGGCACAAACTCTGTTATTGGTAAACTGGATTTTTATGACTAATTTCCCCATTTGCTGTTTGTTATGAAGATTTGTGCACATAAACCTGGTATATAATTTCATGACTATATTTTCGCGTCCCTTTGTTTTGGATTTCAGCTAGGAGATAACTTTCTCAAGAGTATAATGTACTCTAATACACAATATTCCACACTGCTTTTCAGCTGGCTTGAGCAACACAGAGTAGCTAGAAAACTGCCACAGCGGGAAAGGGAAATTTCCTCACCACAGCCAAGAGTGAAGGTTTTATTACCTCTAAACTGACCTCTCTTACATTCTTCAGGGCTGTGAATCAGGGCAACGGTTGTATTCCAGAAATCACTGGCTGGCAGAACATTTTCTTCTGAACACCATTCTACCTGCTGATCTTAGCTTAATAAGTAATGATTCAAACAGATGTGAATCAACTTAAAGACAGGTGAGAAAAGGTGACTTAGAGCAGTCATTTCCACCTATCTTGCAGATGCTGCCTTGAGACTTAGTTTAGTAGTCCAGCTCACCATGTACACGTATGTGTGTGAAAGCTACTGGCTACTCACAAACAAGACTAAACTAGCTCATAACTCCTAGACAGGATCTCATCAGAACAAACTGCGACTGTTCTGAAGGGCAGACAAAATATGCTGGTTTTTAATCTTATCCCCACAGAGGGTACAGGTTTAAAAGTTCCATACTCATCACAAATAATAAAAAGTGATACTAAGAATAATTTCTGAAAAGTAATGAGGAGTTTTTTTGCTAGTCTCACTTCAGATTTTCAAATAAACACTTAACTGCAGTGGCACTATAGAAAATGCTGTAAAAGCAAAAGCCATGGCCATGAAGGCTGCTTTAAAACTGGAGCCCAAGAAAAGAAGGGGAAAATGTGGATTATGATTTGCTATAAAAAGAAAGGAAAGAATGGCTCATAAAGTATAAAGTACGTACATGGAAGCATGTGTGTATACTTTATACATACACTTGTATCTATATGCATACATATATACACTTCTGGTTTACATGTACATTGGGCGACATACATATTGTTCAGCAAGTAAGGAAACTACAGTGCAGTGTTTTCATTTTGCATAAGATTCACAAGTCGTCCAGAATCTAAAAAAATTTATAGTTTTTATTATTTTATCATTGTTAGTTGCCTCTCCTCTGCTATGGATCGATGCAAACATCTTCACATAAAAACAGGAGTTTGCCTTCCACCCCTAACTTTGGTTACAAAACCTCCAACTGAACAAAACAACAACAAAATGTCAATCCAGCGAACACTTTACAGATCTGTTCCTATGTAGATAGGAGTTTTCTGGGGTAATAGCATACTTTACTTTTAACAAAGTTTTGGAGAGACCAGAGCACAAATGTTCAGCAGATATGGTTTGTCATATGCTGTCAAAAGCTTTTCAGAAAACCACGACTCAGTGTTGAGAGCTACTTTCAGGTCTTCAGCAAACCTACAAAGCCCTCCTTATTTTCAGTTCCCCACTTGCAAAGTAGAAACAATGATCATACTTAACGTCCTTCACAAAACCTTTGATACCTACTGAATAAAAACACCTTGTAAAAAATCTTGCACATACAGAGTTGATTTCATATATATTTATAAGTGAATTACACCTATGGGTACAGATGCACGTATAGAACAGATTGGCAAGTTACTGTTTCTACAAAAACAGAACTATAAAACTATCATAACATTTATGGTCACACTTTGATTTGTAAATGATATGGAACCTTAAGCCAAGCTTAAGCATTATGCTATATACTGTGTATTCCGAATGGACAGAATTTCTAAAGAACTACCTAATAGAAACTTAACGTGTTTTTAACCCAGAGGTTTGTCTTGAGTCTCAAACGAGCACTCTAAAGAAGCCTCCTTATTAAAAACTACCAGCATTGTTACAGCTAGGTTTCTCATATATCACGTCACTCAGATAATTGACACGCTTTTCCTCCAAAATTTTGCCATTTTTTCCAATGATTATATTAAAGGACCTCTCAAAACTACTACTCAAATATTTTTATAAACATATATTGAGTTTCAACAAAGTAGGGTAACATTTTGCTCTAAGTGCATTAAGTCTTCTGAAGAGGATTGATTGTATATGATACACACGAGCTCACTTACTAGAACTGTTCATTTTTCTGAGGTGAATGTTCAGCTATATGCCTCAGGGCACAATTATTGGGTTGAATCACTTTTTGAGGTAGTATATTTTCATGAGTGTGTAGTGGTTACCCATATGCAAACAGAGACTAGTGGGAGCAGAAGGAGAAGCATCAAGATGAATGCTGATACTTACGAAGTTACAGGCCTTAGCAGGCTTAGAAACAGAAACATTCTGTTTATCCAGAATCCAGCTACAATGAAAACTTCTAACCACCACGTAAAAAATGACAGAAACCAGTAAGAACCATCTCAGTTTAAAGTCTGCCTGTGATTAAAAAAACAGGCATTAAAATACGATGTTACATAGCAGATTTTAAATATGCGTTTTATCTGATTTTCTCCATACTTTGTACCTCAGCAGGCATCTACCATCAGATATGCTGACTGACTGTGTCCTCTAGCCAGCCCTTGTAGGCATCAGCATGTCCTGCACACTTTCATCCTCCCAGAGCACCTGGTTCGTAGCTATCGCATAATCTCTCTTTTTGTTTCTCCACGGTCCTTCTTGACTGAGACCTGCTATCTGTAAAACCCTTGAGATTCTCCTCTCCAAGGAGCTCTAATTCCCATCTTTGTCTCACATGTGTTTCAGCTGGCAACATCTGCTAGAGGCCAACTTTTTTTTTTTTTTTGTCAAGTTTTAACAAGCGTTGTAAAATGTGTCACCTCAAATCTCCTGATTTTTATCATGAAGTGAATGAACTACTACTAAACACTTGGGAATTGCTAAAATGGGAATAAAGAGGTTCCATTCTGCTGTGGCTTCTAAGACATGTTTAGTGGCGTATTTTGATTATTTCGGACTCTCCCAGCAGCAAGTTCTTCTCCTTCTGTTCTACAGCACTCTTCCTTTGCAACCCAGATTACAGTCATTTGCTAGATCCCTGTGAGTTTGTCTCTAACATCTGTCCTTCCCCAAGCCTACAAACATGAGAAGAATCTCTAGCTGAAGGTCGTGTGAGTTATCTTCTGTCTTAAGTAAGTGGACAGTGACCCATGCCTTCTTTGGACCATTCTGTCTAACCGAGAGGTGCACCTACCTCACAGGATGCTGTTTTGGTCTGTTATTGCCACTGTTGTGCAACTATGTTTAGGGCTCTCCCTATCGCCTCCCAGGGGTCACAGTGGGTATCTCCTTAGACTGTCACCAATACGTCACGTCTGGAAGGGAATGGAAGGGAGTTGCACCAGCAGTTCCTTAGATGTGAACAAGTAGCCCTGACATTAGATGACCACACTGGCTACCTTCTGCCTGGTTTTAACAGAAAATGCTATCCGTCGTCTAACAATAGAGCTCTAACAGCTCTCTGGCTGATGGATGCTATTGAAATAAAGCAATATATCTATCCATACCAGCAACACCTTCTTTCTTAGGGCCTGAATACAATTTATTAATTCCAAAAGCCACACTTCTAATATAAGCACCATCTAGATTTTCCAAGAAGCCTGTGGCTAGACATAGCCTAGCAGACAGGAGAGGCTGTCCTCAACACCAGAATGATGGCAAGACAAGAATAAAGAAGTCATTACATATTTTAGTAAAATACGGTTACTTCTTCAGGATTCTTTCTTTTTGCAGTACTTAAGAGTAGAATCATGATGTCAGATCAAAGATCCATCTAGTCAAGTATCCTGACTCTAACAATGTCCAGCAGACACTGAAAAACACAGGAATAGAAGTAAGCGTGTAGCGACATTTCTCCAGAGTACTTTCCCAACAGAGACACCAGCACTAGGGTTGTATACAATAACCCTTGATGGGCCCCCCTACCCCCAACTCTGATCTTCCCCTATCGTTTCTGAACTTGTATAAAATTTTAGCATCATGTGATGAGGATTTCCACAGTGACTGCCTGTTCTGCTCTAGTGGATCACCTTCAATCAAGAAATGTCACTCAGAATTTCCAGGTTCTTTTTAAACCACACACCTTTCACATAGTCTTGAGAATAAATAAGAAAAAAAACTTTTTTCTCTATCAAATACTTTCTTTTAAAACAATACCTTTATGCTATTACATAAAAATCCCAAAATAAGGCTTAATAAAGCAAATAAGAAATGACAGAGCAACTAAGTGATGTTTGTTACATAAACCAAAAAAACACCCAAAGAACTCACAAAAAGAGTTTTGGGGTTTTTTTTTAAACACTTTCAGTTTATCTGATAGAAGATAAGCTGCTAGGTGCCATTAAATATGCTCAGCCATAGCACGCGCTGGAATGGAGACACCCAGGCATCCTCACCACCAGCACTACTGCTCAGGCTCCTTTACAACTGCAGGAAGACATCACCAAGAGCCCTTTGCACTTGCTGGCTTCAGAGGTACACCAAGCAAAAAACAAAGGGCAGCATATCCTATAAAACAGGTCTGACTGCCTCAGATAAACTTTCTACTGTGTTTCTGTACAAGGACTCATGTAGAGCAGAAGACAGTTCCTACCATCACATAGTAATTTCTTTTAAAATCTTTACCACACAGGCAGCATGGTAAGGCACAGCGTTGAAGCCCAGAGCTTTCAAGAGATACTAGAAGACTTAAAATACAGGCACGGACAAGTGCCTTGTAAAGGTAAGTACCCCCTCTACTGACCTTAAGATGATATCTTCCCAACAGACTAGGAGTATAGCTTGCACATGTGTGTGATTACACACTGTATGGGCGTATATACTTGCACTGATATATTCACAGAAACGCAAAAGATTAATGCCAACCATTAATAAGGCAATATTTTCTCTCTAGAGATGTATCACTATTGGTTTATTTCTAAGGTCTCTAGCTAATTTCAACCCTGGGTCATATAAGCTTCATCTAATAGCACACCCATTTATCAAATATGTCATACTACATCACCAAGAAAAAGTGTTGAGCTGCTTTCTAAATCAGCTCCTTTTGCCAAGAGTATTTTGGACAATGCCACCTGCCCAAGGAATTATTTCTGCTAAGCTGTGTCTTAAAGCCCTGTTGGCTGTGGGGCTGCTTCCACTCTTCAGTAAAATCAATGGATACCCTTGACTTCAGTGACAACAGGGTAAGGTTTCATGCTATAAAAACATCATGCCCACAGTATTTGTCAAAGCAACTTCATTCTGAGATCCTCTGTCATAGTGGGGAAAACCCAATTACTGGCTCACTTTAAAACTGAACTGTGGTTTAAGACCAAGTGCTAAATCAAATTCAGTCATATACAGCCTAGGATTTAAATATATATTTTAAATGGACAGTTAAAAAGCGGTTTAAGCGCCACATTCACTGACTAATTCATGTTTAAAATAAGTCTGATGCAATCTGAAGTATGTAGCATGTTTGCGCTTCAGAATGAAATATTTGGTGAGATATCTGAGGCATTGGAAATACATAATGCACGATTGCCCATCACTCAGTGAGTCCAATATGCTCAGAGAAGTTTGTTTAAAGCTCAGATAACTTTACATAGCATGAAACTGGGTGGTGTAGAAATACATATTGTATTTAGGTCAACTAGTTCAAATACATCTGTTCGTATCTGGTGGGATGGAGTTGAAAGTCATTTGTCCTAATTCGGACAAGGCCTCAGAACTGATGTATGAAGGACAGTAAGACTAAAATGAGAAAGTTGCATGTGTAAGACAGTTCAGAATGCTGAAGAGACGGAACACAGCAAAGGAGAAAAGATAATTGCTCAGAAGTTGCATTAGTTTGGGCTCTCTTTATATTCCCTTAAATTGCTTCTGGAACTGCCCTGTGCTAGGAAGCTGTTCCCCAAAATGCCAGCTGTGTGTTTCAATTTTAGTTGCGTAACTTCTTAAACTTCTAGAATTATTAAATAATTAGAAAATAAAATGTCTGAAGTACAAAAGATGAGTCCAGGCATGAAAATGGGTATAACCGCAGCACAAAGTTGTTTTTAAAAAAACCATCATTTTATACAAATTTAGGTATCAGTAAGAATGAGAATTATTAATTTCATGACTGCTAGATTGCTAAAGGATATTTGAATGCCAGCTTTCAAAGACGAAGACTTTTATCAAATTCATACTTAAAAGACTTCAGTGGCAGACAACTTGAAATACTTCGGTAACAGCAACAGCATAATGTAATGAGAAAGAGCTGATAACTTGTGAAGTGAACGTCATCTGTTCTGGTACAGGCCAAATCTAAGTGATTTCTGTTATTTCTATCACTTACCTTAGCGATTCTCTTTTGTCACACCTTATGTTTGTGTTGATCCCCAGACAGGTTACTGAAAGCTTTTTTGTTGACAAGAAATCCAGGTACTGAGGTCAGCCCTCCAACATTGAAATGTATGGCTAGCAGGTAGGATTAATCTAAAACTATCCTGTAGTTCTCTTAACATCTAAAGCAATTACTTCATTCCCACTAGCAGCACTTTTGAACACAAGTATTGTGTCAAGCCTCACAAACCATGAAAACTTGAGATAACAGTGGCTGTACATCAAGGTCCATCAGGTGGTGGATACCAAACTGCTGTTCTCAGTGCTGTGGGCTCCATATATTAGCACTCAGAATAGTTGAATCAGCACACAAGTCCATTTCTTGAAAGGTATTAATCTTTTTAAAGGTGAAGAATTAATAACAGAGAGAGAGAGAAAGGGTGAGAGAAATGCAATCTGTTACAGGACTGGGAGAGTGCAAATGAAGATTAGAGATGTAGTTAGCTGTCGCAAGAGATTGCAGCCTCTGGTGAACAAACCCTCTCAACTCACTGGCATTTGTCACTCTCCAGCATTCTAGCCTAAATTACATTTAAAATAATTTTGAGACAGTGGAATTGTTCATAACCTGTGTATAAGAGAATATGAGTATGGCAGGAGACTAGAAGTAATGAAAAGGGGGGATAGATTATTGATTAACACGTATTCCTTGCAGAAGAAATAGGCAGAGGGGAGCAAAACAGTATGGATTTTCTAGCTTGCGTTAAACTACAAGATGGAAATAACTGCAAGTACAGAACTATCTGCAAAATTTCAGAGACTCAGCAGGGCTTTTAAAATAATTTGTGTTTCTCTAATCCCAGTCTTCTACTTGATGTGTTTCAGAAAAGGCAAATGAGAATCAGCAATATAGCTACAGAAGAGATGCAAGCAGGTCAGACGTCTTAAAATGGGCAGTAGCTATGCTAAACCCTACTGGGACTGGAGCTGAAGGGTCAGCAACGGGAACCTCCAGTTTAGAAGCAGTTTCCTGCTATTTTCCTCTGCTACTGAAATCAACCCATAAAGCAGAATGGAGCCATTTTGGGTTTGGGATTGTGCCAGACTGCACAGACTGAGGACTCAAGGCTTGTGCTGGGCACCAACACAGCCCCTGACAGAGGGATGGTGGTGCTGGATCCCAGGGATGGGTTCTCAACACCCAGTGCCACACAGTGCAGTTACAGATTGCTTAAGGTTTCTGTTGCCAGTAGAGCTGCAGGAGAAAGATGTATAGAACTTCCTTTTCACAGCAAGTACCCAGCCACAGTGAAATGACGGAAGACTTAAAAGAAACAGCCTTCAGCCAGGCTAGTTCATGCCAAATCCCATAAGGATCACTTTTGGAGTGATTTTCCTCATGCTATGAGGACTATAGATATAAAACTATATATTAGAATTATATAATTTTATCTTAACTGAGACATACCATTGACATACATACAGATATTGACCTTTTTTGTTTGTTTGTTTTACCTAATCTGGTTTACAACTTCAAGGATAAGCTGTGGTGAGAAAGCTCATACATTTATTCTGCAATGAGGAAAAAGTATTGCTATAGTTATGTCCTGTCTTTTATCCTAATTCTGTATCCCTTTATTCTTGCTATAGGCAGGAAGCTTCAACGGAGCAGCTGAGAGAGTTGCTCTAAACCCCTCTGTTTTCATTTGCCTATATTGCCAGTTGCCAAAGTGTCCCATAAACAGGCCTAAATCTTTTCAATCTCCTTCAAGGTCAGTGGGAAAACTCATGTGGAAGAGTTTGCAAGACTGAAATCTAAATTTTTCATTTTAGTCTTGCAAACTAACTTATGAGCAATGACATAGCATAATATAATTGAAGATTTGTTACAATTTCAGAGAAAAACCATGCAAAAATCTGGTTAGAATACAGCACAGTAAGTATGTTGTATAGTAGCCTTCATAAAAACTGTGGCCCAAAACTCTGTACAAAGTTATATAAAATGATGGTTTAAATTACATAATCATACAATGTCCTTGTAACTGTGTTAATAAATTAAGGTTCTTGATCATAAATCCAATGAGAGAGAAATTAACAAGCATAAGCAAGGCTGAAAGATGCAGTTTAAGATAGATGTGAGAGGAGACTGAGAATCAGTGAAGCGGACACAAAAGAAGGTTGGTCCATGCTGACAAAGCACAGAAGAAGAGTCCTGTGATGAGGAGCTGTGGTTAAGGACAGAAAAGCTCTTGAGAAAGAGTGGGAGCAGTAACAAAGGAGCTGGTGCTCCACTGCCTTGTTGCTCATCCTGTCAATTTACCCCTAGGAAATGGGACGAAGTACAAACAGATTAGAGTAGTAGTATCTACGGTAGTTGATCTTGCTCAGAAAAAAAAAAAAAAAAAAAAAAAAA
>VZSC01007202.1:472677-610724 GCA_013398225.1 Steatornis caripensis
TCCATGACTGCATTCCAGTCATGCGAGCTGTCCCACCACGTCTCCGTGATCGCAATGAGATCGTGGCCCCGTGACCACGCACAGATCTCCAGCTCCTCCTGTTTATTCCCTATACTGCGTGCATTGGTGTACAGGCACTTCAGGGAGGTCGTGGACAAGAATTGAAACTCTTCTAATCTAGGAGGACAAATATCCTCCAATACACTAGTGAGTTGCCATTATGAAAAGCAATGTTTCAAGCAGGCAACATTCTTTTCTAAACCACCCTGAAATTTCGTGAAGGTAAGCTGAAAATGAGTGCTACAACTAAGGTTTAAAGTGGTTGAGAACTGGATCCCAAGCGTCTGATGCGAGATGGCATGGCAAGGGACAGGGAGAAGTGACAGAAAATAAATGGAATACAATGGGAAAACCCCAAATATTTTAAGTCTCAAGTTATTCCCAGTGCCTGTACTTTGGGGTCTTCATCTGGCAGAATGAATAACAATTTTTTTTTTTTCCAGGAGCTGAGAGTCATTTTTCCTTCTTCCCCTCTCCTTCTACCACCTTTGGCATAACAGAAAAAACAAAGATAATAACAAAGAAAGGACTAGATTTCNCCAGAATGAATAACAATTTTTTTTTTCCAGGAGCGGAGAGTCATTTTTCCTTCTTCCCCTCTCCTTCTACCACCTTTGGCATAACAGAAAAAACAAAGATAATAACAAAGAAAGGACTAGATTTCTTTAAAATGTTTCATTGTTGGTTGTAATTCAGCTTTAAATGGACTCTTGTCAGTTAGGGAATTGGTCTCAGTTATACTTTTTCTGAATGTGGAAACACAAAGCGTGAACTACAAAATATGACTATTTATCAGCATTGCATGAGTTGCCCTATGGGATCTCCCCTTTCTTTTCCATTCCACCCTCTTTGGAGTGCTTTTGTCCTTGTAGTACCATACCTCAGGATTGCTGTTTATCTGAAGGCTCTTCTAGAGGCAAGAGCTGGGAACAAAAGGAGGAAGAAAAGGGAGGAGGGAAAAATCTCAGGTTCATGGTTTTGTCTGTGTGCTTATGTCCATATGCTTTTTTTTCCTCTCCCTGCTGCCTTCTGCCAACCAAACTTTAAAAAAAATATATATTCAGTGTCTGCTATTGTACTGAAAGGTCTCAGGCAGTTCATCTGTCTATCACGGCTAATACTAATTTTAGTCTTTAAATAAAAGTGAATACTTTTTCTCTGGCTCTTACTATAGATACACATGGCTCCTAAAAATGCCTCCAAATTCACTTGCAAGTACTTCAACTGACATTAATATCATCTAAAGAGCTCAATTCCTGTAGAATATCAGTACATGTAGGTGCTACTAGTCTTCTCTTGAAAAGGAAAGGTTGTTTATATTGAGTGTCATTCATTCACTTTCATCTTCACCCACACAGAAGAAAGTGCCAAGATTCGACTTTCAAAGGGATCAGACCTTTTGACCAATCTGACTTTCCCCACAGGCTGAGGAAGGTTCAAAAGAGCAATAGAGAAAGTCTGACCTATTCTTGTTCTGTGAAACAGACTGTAAATGCAAACTATTAAGAAGCAGCGTGGCTACACTACTCAACACACAAAGGACAATATTAAAGAATGTAATGAAGTGTTTCCCAGACCCTCAGCTCTTAAAAGGATGACCCATTGCTTTGATGCAAATTCCAATATTAGACCAAGCATAAATGACCATATTCAATTTGTGAAGATAAACTGAAATTTTAAGTGAAGGTGGAGTAAGACACTGGCTGACTGGACTAGCAGGGCAGTTATTATCATATTTCTAAAAAAGGTAAGGTACAGGTCTGAAAGACTAAACCCAGTCAGAAAACAGTAAGTACAATGGAGAATATAACGTCTAAGTTTAGGGACAGATTTCTAATGATGAAATAATAGAAGTATGAAATAAAAATAATAGAAGTATGAAATAAAAGGATTAAAACTATTAACCTGCTAGACTTTTCAGCTCCTAAATAGCTTTGAAAATCCAATCCACCAGCACTTTTGAAGAATTTATTCCAAAGCTTTCTACCAAAATCTCTCAATACAAAGAATGCAGATCATATCTTCAGCCTTATCACTGTCAGTTCTACAGCTATGTAGCTTTCGTTCAGTCACAGGTCTTGCAGTGTAGAAATAACCATAATCCACAGACTTTTTTTAATTTTTAACTATTGATCATGTCTTAGTTTTGGGGTGCAAATACTCAAGACAGAAAGTGTAAAATTATGCAGCAGGCCAAAGAAACATTGCCTTGAATAGTCATCACGAAAATTGGGATGAAGTTGGAAATGTGAGGACTATGGACCATGGAAGTGAGGTAGTTGAGATTGGGAAAGAAAGCCGATGAGAGTAGTGTAAATGGGGTGTTGAATGACTTAACCACTTACTTCCTTGCTTTTTGTTTGTGTTGGCATACAGGAAGTCTAGCAATCTTAACCAGAAGCTGATAAAATCTGAGTGTGTGGCTAGGTAGACAGAGAAGTAGACAAATACAAGTGTAATATACATTTCACAGAGCATAAATAACATTGGCTGAGAAACTAGAACAGCTTTGTTTCACAGAATCACAAAGTAGAGACAGAAGCACTATGTAGCATAATACAGTACACAGACCTGAATGGAAGTGAAAAAAATAAATTGAAGACTTCTGTGATTTTAGCTTCATGGGACACAGTACCACTTGCAGACTTGTTTAAAAGCAGTTCAAGATACCTCGTACATCTCTGTATATGAATCATTCTGTTAGTTAGTGAGAAAAGACACACTGAGTAAAAGTTTGTGACACCAGGACGCCCACCTCAACTGAAACAGACAAGGAGAGTTTGGAGACATTCTTTGCAGAAGGACAAAGGAATATGTTTAAGGACTGACTGACATCAGGTCTCCTGAGCTTTAGAGGAACCCAAGAAAAGGTGACATGTTCAAAAGAGCAAATGACAACACGGAAAACAGATAAGCAGACTATGTTATATAACACTGTAACAAACCACCAGACCACACGAGAACTGCAACAGTGAATAGGACCCATTCTGAAAGCTCCAAAAGCACCTCCTTTTTTTTTTTTTTTAAAGCGATAAGGTACTAGCATTTCCTGCATTACAAGTTATTTGCCACAATATCCCAAGTCAACAGAAGGTATGTACTTTGTGATCTTCCTCTAAAAGTGCAAAGCATATTCCAATGAATCATATATAGCATTATGCATGGTTACAGAATCGTTGAAATGAACTACTATGCAACGCTTAGGAAACCAGCCTCAATGGCAGACTGTGCTACAGTATCATCTCTTTTGCTTTTCTGATTGGTTCTGTTCCTGTCATTGCTAAGCTCAGAATACATATTGCTCTGAACACTCTAATTTGATACTTTGCTTTGCTGGTCTGAAGTAACCAACATCTTAGTATTCTTTGTTCAATTATCTGACAAAAAGAAAACCCAAACGGCTTTTTTCCCCTATAATAAAAATGAAAGTTCATGACTGCTAGGAAAGGCAAGTATAGCAATGGATAAGTCTCTTTATTGACTGGAGATGTTTGCAAAAGCAGGGAGAAAAGTACAGTGGAGGGTAATCACACTGCCAATGTCTAACAACGAAGGACCGGCAAATTTCCTATATCATCAGTAAATAGATGGGCGCCTCTTGAGTTTCACTCAGGGGAACAGAATTGTCCTCTTTTGAACAATTTTGAAGTGTTTTTGTCTTTCTTGCCCCACTTTTTTGTTTGGGGGTTTTTCTTTTTTTTTGGTCTGCTACTTTGGGATTTTGGGGGGGATTTTTGTTAAAATTTTGGGGTTTGGTTGGGATTTTTTCCGAGCTAGATCTTGCAATTGCAGACCTAAAGAAAAATCACTTACTTCTTTCTTCCTCTGAATTGGACCACAAAGCCGGATTTTCTCTTTATTTAAAAGGAAGTGTCCAAGTCCTGGAAGATCCTGAGTGCTCTCAGCTTGATGACTTCGTAGATCAGAAAATCACTTGGAAGCAGTATAGATGCAATTATTTTGTGATTACTTAGTCTGACATCTCTGTCTTGGGCAGACTTTTCCCCTCCCTGTCTGTTCTACCCACCCCACCATCTCCTGCTTTTCTCTTCTGAACTCCACACCTGTAGGTGTAACAGCCCCCAGGTTCCTTCCTTCCCAAGGTAGCTGGGAAATAATGGGGGAATTCTGTAGGGGTGGGTTTTCTTCACAGAGTCCACAGTCTTAATAACCAGGAAGGACAAATAATGAGTGTCCAAGAGACCCTTCTAGTCAGAGTAATACAGCCAACTCCTCTGCCCTGCCAGAGCATGGCCGGAAGCTGGACACTTCACTGTGTCGATTTTGTCATTGTTCTATAACACCATGGCAGAGCTTCCTCCCAAACACTATGCATTTTGAAAACTACTTTTCTAAATGTTGAAGTCATAATTCTAAAGAAAATAATAAATTTTCCAACCACATTTTGAACTGTAAAATAGTATTATCATTTTTAAAACCTGTATTACAGTCTATCAAGATGCAATTTACTACTAGACAAGTGGCACACCAAGAGCTTAATGAAAAAGTGTTAGGGTAAGAGTTTGGTTGAAGACAGTGTTTCAACAGATACACTTCAAAGTTAGAATGCAATTATAATTAAACTCACCTTTAGACTTAAGTAGCTGAACATTTAAAGTTTTAGAAAAACTGTGCCAGTCTGCTATACTAGTTTATTCCAGACTTCCCTATCACTGTGATAGTGTATGAATTATATAACATTAACCAAAATTTAAAGCTATAATAGCAAAACACCCCCCGCCAAACAAGTTGTGAACTGTCTTCAGCCAGTATGCATGATTGTCTACATAAATTAATTCAATGAACAGAATACAGAATACCATTAACATTTTTTCTTCATCTATCTTCATTTCCTGAGCAGCTCAGTTAAAAAAAAAATTGTGCTGTTTCTTATTCATTGCCATGAGTTTCCTGTGTTAAACAAAGACAGACCAACCTTAGGCCTTTTGATAAATATGATGCTGTGGTAACTGCAGCATTCACTTTGTATCCCATTTCTCCAAGTTCCTGTCAGCCAGATGTCACTTGCAATGCAAACACTAGAAAAATATGAAATAATAATTTCATACATCATCTATGCGAGCACAAGCCAGTCAAACATTCAATAGAAATTCAAACTGCTACTACACATAAAGCAAATATCATCCAAATAATATTTAGAATGATTGAAAGGCTTTTGATTTGGAAGTGTATTCTCTTAAGCTAAGTGGTCCCCAAGACCATTTAGAAAATCCAATTGTTTCATTTTAAAATGTTTTCTGCCCAAAATTATATCAAATCCTAATGTCTCAGTAGAAACACATGGGATTGGATTGCTGACTGGGCGCCTGATGTCAAAGAGGAATCTAATTTTCCAATGGCATTTCCTTATACTGTCTCACCAAAACGCAAAATTGATAAAATTTTAATGGATAATTTTCAGAGCAGGACATTAGCTATCGTGCTGGGAAATAGTGCAGGAGAACACCATGTAGCATCAGAAAGGCAATGCATCAGAAGACAGTTTGAATAGATATTAATATACAGCACATGCCTTACGTTTTGCATTTTTCTCTTGCAAGCAGAAACAGAATTCAGAAGGCAAGTTTTGCACTAACAAACAGGCACATGTCTCTTTTCCCCTTCTTTTCCAAGGTATTTTTTACAAGTGATCTCTTAAAAATATAGGTGCAATACATTACTTAGAAGGGCACAGTGTTCATCTTCTACTGGGGTGACACAGTCACAGTTCTCGTCTGATTGAAATGAATTGTGAAAGTCATATTGACTTCAATGACTACACCACTAAACACTTCATATAACGAAATGTTTTTGTTAAGTAACTCTACAGCAAAGATTGCAGTGATGGAATAAATGAAATATCACACTCCTGGATCTCCTGATGGGGCTATGTACTGTAAGCATCAACCATAACACCAAAAGCCATGACATAACACAAGATGAAAAGGACTAAATTCTACTTCTGATGACAAAGAAGTTACACTAGGAAGAAAGGTACTCATTAACTGTATTATGTTATCACTCAGTAAAGATGCAAAATATGTGTATGGCAATGTGCTATTTATATGTGTTCTCTGAAGAAATCTCCTTTTGATTAAGTTAGGTCATTAATCATGTAAAATTTGAGACTTATTTAGAAAATATAAGTGGACAAGTGAAAAAAAGCAAAATAAGATTTTACTAACCTTTGTAATTTGCTTTGAATTTGTAATGAAAAAGTGTAACACAGTGGAATATATGGTGAACAGGACTGACTCAGATTCCCAGCAACCATTTCATGTCATTTATTACTAGCTAGGGTTTCACATCTGTGTGTATATGTATATATATATTTTCAGGTGATTGTTTATGCCGATACAGAGAGGAAGAGCAGCATTTATGATTAGGAGACCTATTATCTGCTTTCATCAAGACTTATGCATCAAAAAATTTTAATAAATATCTAAGTACACCTTGCAGAACATTAAAAAGACCACAACAAAGGAAATCACAGTGATGAAAGTGGAGAGGTTTAATCTTCTGGGGTGAAAGGCCTGTCCACACCACATGCCAAGTCTGGCACAGGTTAGGATTTTTCTTTTGTAGTGATCTGAAAAACATCACTGAATTCCTCAAATTGGTTAAGGACTAGGGGAGGTCATGTAACCAAAGTTACCTCTGCAGCTCTACAGCTTACTTTCAGAAATGCTCAGTTTTATTTCACCGTTCAGAGGCCAGACCCATTCTGAAAAAGAAAAGAATATTTTTCTAAGTTCTTTGTGATGCACTGCATGCTCTCTTCCAGTTAGCCTTGGTAGGACACTTCTCCAGATCTGGTCAATGAGATGCTTTTGGCACAATGTAAAAGCCATGCTAGAGCTTGGTAAGACATACCTTTGCCAGACTCCAACTATGATAGGAACATAACCAACCTACAACTGCCTATCCCATGGACAAATCAGTTCGCTATGCCCTTTCCCAATGTTTTCATCATTTCTGCAACAACAGTCTGCCAGATTGCCACATCTAGTCTATCCTCCACACCAGTCATCTTTGTTCCTCCTGCAACTCAAAGGAGTTCCCCTTTCTAGTAACAAAAACAAAAGGGAGAATAAAAGAAGGCTGAGCTGGATGCTTTTTCTTCAGTGCGTGAGAGTAGGAGAAACAAGATCCCCTCCTGCTCCTTCTTTCCTGCTCCATTCTCTACAATTGGAAGGGAGTCCCCATTCTCTCTATTCTTCAAAGGCAGCACAGGAGACCTCTGTTTGCATAGCACAAAGATTCAACTGGAAAAGGTACTCAGTGCAGGAAAGAAAGTATTTCCAGAGAGGACTGAAACTCTCAGAGGGTTGGTAAGATTTGTATTGTCTTGATTTGGCTGCTCACAGTAATGAAATCTAAACAGACTTTTATTAACAAGCGTTTTCACACATCCTCTGCTCTCAGCAGCTGAACTCAGCACACAGAGACAGACTATAATGCAGTAATTTTGAGAAGCTTTCTGTGCCTCTCTTAAATGGAGCATGCATTGGTTACCTAACTGTGCATGAGTACAATACAGCACAGGCGCCAGCTTCTGCCAAAACTATATTACTGGAGGAAATTGCAAAATTGACAGATTTGACATCCTAAAGTCATGATGGCCTAAGAATAAAGAGTAGAGTGAAACAGCCAATTCCCCCAGTAGACTCTGCATCCTGGCTGATCTGCACTGATAGCCCATGGTAGCTCAAGGGCTCAGAACACATCTTTAATTATCAAATTGACTTATGAGTCTACTTCCAGCTTTGCAAACACCACTGAACTTTTATTTTAACCAGAAAAAAAAAAAGCATATTGAAAACACACCATAGCTGCCAACACTTTTCTTCCTAATTTCTAGAGAAATGTTAAGGCTGAGACTTGTTATTTTATCCTTACAGTCTGTCCCTTGTCCTCCTCAAAAGGATTTCGCTTCTCTCAGTGCCAGCTGAACCTCTCTTTTCTGGTTCTCCCCTTGTAAGACTTTGAACTTTCTAAGCAAGCGGATTAGATGGATACCTATCTGTCCAAGAGTACATGACTTCGTGGGCCCTATTCAGAACACCTAATACGAGCTAGGTAGATACTGGAGCTCACAAAGAGAAGCAGGGACAGCAGAATTCCTACAGAGGCTGTTGGCAGTTTGAATAACTGGTTTGTCTGTGCAATCTAACTACATACTTTGACTCTACTCATACAACACATCCTCTTGCATAACTTGCCAGTGGTTTCCTATAGCAGGCACTTCATCAAATAAAATCTGAAATTATTACAGTAAGTTCTTCACACAATGAAGAAGGAGCCCTGCATGCAGAAATACATTGTGTTGGTTTCCACAGGCTGGACTTATTGACCCAGTACAGGGATAAACGACACCATAAATACCACTTTGCAGTATTTAACCTTGAAAATGTGCAATTGGGCATAGGTTGGTCTCACATGTCTATATTCTCTTTGCTTAAAGGTTGTTTAGATACACACCTGCATCTCCAAGACAAAGTAATTGTTAATTACCTCATGTTTGCACTGTACTTTCAGGAAGAAAAGCACTATGTAAGTGCTAAGTGCTATTAACATCACCCCATTCTATTCTTCTCTTTCAGCTTTTAAGTGAATACAGTGCTTGTGAAAGTTGTTGGATTGACAGCCCCAGAGACTGAAGTCTAAAGTGCAGCACACCCGCTGAGCCACACAGAACTAAAACGTACAAAAGCTTCTCACCAAATTTTAAATACATGCTTCATTTAGTTATTGTTATATGGCTGGGTGTAATACTAATACTGAAAGTTTTGCTGCTCCTATTTATTTGTTTTAAACATCAGTTCAAACTCTTAATTTTTTACTTTCAAAAATAATTTCTTGCTGATGCACAACACTCCAGAGACTGCTTTCCTGCCTTCAGAATCCTACATTACAATGGAACGCTGTTGAAGCATAACTTCATGCTACTACAGTCAGGTACAATGCTGCGTCCTGGCATTCACTTTGCACATCACAGAAAAGTACATTAGCTAATCTCATACAGTTTTAGTACCGATCACACTAAGTGCTTGGCTGCAGAAATGCTACTTCATATTATAATCTAAATCTGAAGCTAGGAGACTTCTGATGAAAGATCTGTTCCTATAGTTAGGAATACCAGTGTTTCTTAGAAGATTAAGCCAATACTTAGACAACAATTCAACATTACCTGAGAAAGGGGGGCATTTCGGTTTTGTTTAAACACTCTAGATTTCCAGGAGTATACTTTTAACCACTGAAAGGCTTTTTTTTTTTTAATTAATTTTCTTTTTTAAAATCCTTTTTTTGTATACCTAAAGACAAATCTTACCTTTTAAGAAATGTCTCTTTGTACAAATACATTCATTTCACTTGTAAAGCTTCCCCATTATTTCAGCTACAGTTACCACTCCTTCCAGAAGACTGCCATTGTTGCTTTCTTATAAACAGGTTCTCTCAATTACATAAAAATTTACTAGCTGTAGGTTTCACACTCTCCTTTTATCCACTGTCTGCCTGCCTCCAGACAGGACTGTTTCAGATTTAAGAGAAGAGACTGATCCCCATTGAGTAGAGTGAGCACATGAGATGCAGAACAGCTGCATTCTGTAGAGCTGCTACTAACAGCTGCTGTTTCAGATGATTCCAGAACATTCCTTCACTTGTCTTGACAGGTCCCAAAAAGCAAATTTGGTGCTTGGGTCATCTTCACTCCCGAGTAACTTCAAGACCTGGCACTTACAGAAAGTCATTCCTTAGCATTTCCAGTTACTTTTCAGTTCAGGAAATTTCTCAGGGTTTCTTGTCAGGGCAGACGAGTCTTTTATGATTTTCAGCCTGTAATGCTGCTCCTTTCTATTTCATCTTGACTTAATGTCATTAGTCTTCTTTCACAGAAACCTGAGCATTCTTTTCCTAATTTATCTAGATGGTACCCTGACAGCAGCTCCCTTGATCAAGACTTTGCCATTTATGTCTCTTCTCCCGTTAATCATTCTCTGAAACGAGATTTGTAGTAAAAAAGAATCAAATCAAGTCTGACTGCCTTCAAATTTCTTTACTTTCTGGGATTTGGATGCTCACTCAGGCCAGGCCCTTTGGAGACACTGTGCTTTCTCTGGTTTACTAAACAGGCTGTTAGGGCTATTTTCCTTACTGGAGGGTCAAAGCAGATTTTATCATTGGTAAAACTAAGTAGAGGTGTAGAGGATGCAGCTATGACACTCAGACACCTTGCCGTCTGATAGTTCTCCCAAAAAGTATCCATCTTTTTCTATTTCTAGTTACACATTTAAAAAATTGAATCTGGAGGCAAAGTGGCCACATAATGATTTTTCTTGTCTTTCCTTTTTTGAAAACAAGAATCCTCTGTTATGCAAAATGTCTACACTGAACTCCATGTTCCCATGTGTCCTGTTTTCCTTCAGATATTGATTTTCTATCACTTCATATGTGGGGAGAAGAAGGTAAAAGACTAATGATTTGTTGGAAAGTGATATAAAAATAATTTTTTTATAAATGTGGTCTACATCTTACGTTTATCTGCATCGTGTTTCATGAGGTCTGATTCTGAATGAAAATCTCCTGCTTGTACAATGCTGTAGGATCTCTTCTCAGCAAGACAATCCATCTCACATAGGTCAGACTTGTTCTCTGCTGACAGCAGATTTTTACAACTTAAATTCGTAGTCCCAGTGTCTGAGGTGTCTGCAGCCTGGTCGCTAAAAGTCTAAAAGGCCAACTATGCCCAACATCTCCATTTCCGTAACCAGTGGAAGTCCCACATTGACTAAAGTTCATTTGTAAACGAGATGAAACTTTCATCAACCTCAGATGGTAAAATGAACGGCCCCAAGGCAATAAAAAAATACCACAGTATTTAGCATCTCCCACCTCAATGTGAGGCACATTTCTTTATGATTTTGCTGGCATAAACACAGATACAAGATGAGCCTAAACTTATTTAAACAAGAAGTGTTATTGACCACCCTCTCCCAGCTTGGGGAAAACTAGGAAGAAAACATCACACGATAGATGTGCAGTCACATTATTTGGTTCAAGGCCAGAAGGTGCTGAGGTTTTACAGTGCTAAATATGTTACAGGAATGTGTGCATGTGTCTGTGTACAAAATAGTTATAAGACTGTATACAGAATTACATATGTATAGAACAGGGTAAAAACCAAAACAAAACCCAAAAAAACTCCACTACTTCAGGACTTTTGTGACACCTCACATGACAGACCTGCATTTGTGGTTAAGCCAGAAATGATCATCCAGCTTTGTCAAACACCACTGCTTTTTAGGAGAAATAGGTTTACAGTCTGCTAAATTCAAGGCAAATCGTCATCCAGTTTCTTGTAGAACAAATGGCTGCATTTAAAGCATGCTCTTGGTACTACGGCTAAAGCATTACAAGACTGAAATGCTCTGTATCTCATCCCAAATTTTCAAACAATCCAATATCCAGGCTATGTATAGATATATTCTTGCTGTTCAATCTCTTAAAAATCAATCAATATTAATGTGTCTGCCTTAAACTTTTAAGGTCATTGTCTCCCTTCTGACATCTTTAACTACATCAACATCACATTATATCATTATAGACTCATGAAGCAATGTACTTTTACATTTCTGCAAGATAATGCCTCTTTTGTGTTTCGGTTTTTATCATAATATAAATCTTGAAATGTAATTTGCATATCTTTTGTTTAGTGAAGGAGACCCCCATTTAAGACTTTGTCATTTTAATACATTTTAATACAGACTTAAAAGTGGATGACTTTCTAAAGGAAATGCAACAAAATATTCCAATTTAGTCTTCAACTGAAGCGGCTGCTGCATTAGTAAATGAGTAAATTCCCTTAACAATACACTTGCAAACAATTATGGTCTGCCTGCCTTGGGCAGGCTTGACAGTAGGGCTGCCATCTGTTGAGAAGTCCATTCATGGATTTTAAAGGGCTATTTATAGGTTTTTAGTTTAAACATTGCAAAATACCTCTTTGCTCTTCACCCTTCCCTTCACTTAGTCTGTCTTCCCTGCCCTCTGTTCACCTTTCTTTCCACCCTGCTAAAGAGCACCAGTATACTTCCAACATTGAACTGTCTCTCTGCACCAACAGCCACATCACAGCAAAAGGCTTTCAGGCGCATTCAATTCTCAGGCAAACCTTGCCCATTTTTAATGGCCAAGGTACTCCGAGAGGAGGGAGGACACTTATGGAGAGGAATGGACTGAATTGAACAGAATCGATCAAGAAATTCAAAAGCAGCCATGAAGGAAACAAAATCAAGACGATGAATGTGAAAGGGATGCTGGGAGCCCCAGCTTTGGATAGATGGGTATTTCACGAATTCCTTCAATAAATAGGGAACCTCTAGGGAAATTCAGCACCTGGCAATCTTAGTGGATAGTGGAGCTGCAAAGAAAGCACAATGTTCACCCCTCTGGTAAATTCAACCAATTAACCCCCCTTAAAAAAAGGCCCTCTTAGGCTTTCTGCCCAGTAAAGTCACAGCGAAAAGCAACTTTAATAAATGTTATAAATCTCACCTCTGAGCCAACAGGAAATTCAAATGTTTGCATGTATAGGAGCCAGGGAGCTGCTGAAACAAAAGGCAAATGTGTATATTAGAATAGGTTATGCCCATACTCCGGCTGGACAGCAGTACAAGCACGAGGCCCACAGACATGACAGGCTTTTGAAAGCATCCTTTCTGGTGCCACCTTTGACCATTTATGTTTGTGTTATACCAGAGTTCTCCTTTCTTTGGGAGAGGAGAAATTTGTTTAGTGATGAGTTTGCTGGCTCAGTGAATTCAAGATTACTCCTTATCAGGTAACATAACTGGAAAGCAGTTTCAAGTTTCAATGTTTTAGACATAAAACTAAATAAAGAAATGGCAACAAATATCTGTGGTTTGTAAAATCAAAAGATCAAAGAACAGAGACTGTAGAGAAATTCTGATCAACACCCTGACAAAGGGTGCTAGTTTTAATAAACAGTAAGAATTTTAGGCCATTATGAAGTATGAGATGCAGTCTCAGCTATGTTTCTAATTTCCTTTCTTGCCTTTACTGCTGTTATATAAAGCTCTGTAGTGACAAAAAACATTTATTGAAAAAATCTGAGCACACCACTCGGGATTACGTTAACTTCATCTGCATGGAGCCTTCCCAGCCAATGAGAAATATTTCCTTCTCCACCCTCCGTGGTGCCAAGAGCTGCAGGCACATTCTGCACATGGGACAAACTACTGGACAGCGATGCACTTATGTAAGTGAATAAGGATTTTGTCATAGAGTCTGAAGACTAAATGATCATGGAATGCTGCTGTTCTTTTAAAGCCATAGAAAAACACTGCCAGAGCTGTGTGCACACTTTTTAAAAGTGAATTTAAGAATATAAAACCAATACATATTTGGCAAAACATCCTGTGAGAAAGAGGTTTTCTGAAAAATTTCTGGTAACATGTTGTCTACCAGGCTATGAATACTACACTTTTTATCTACCACACACTCTACGGTCTTATGAAAACACCACGAAAAAGGCCATGAAAATTAAGATGAAGAAAAAGTGAAAGAGACACAGAAGGCTGGATGGAAATAAGTTATATTTGCCGCTTGAATTATTCACAGGAATCAGGGCAGAGGCCTGCCCATTCCTCCGCTCTTAATTTTTGGAGCCTTTTGAGTGGGCAGAGTGGGTTGGTATGGGAGAAGTCTCTCCAGAAATCTCTTCATCATCCTTGAAAAAAAGCTGGGAATTCATAGAATCATAGAATCATAGAATCATAGAATGGTAGGGGTTGGAAGGGACCTCTAGAGATCATCTAGTCCAACCCCCCTGCTAAAGCAGGTTAGCCTAGAGCAGGTTGCACAGGAATGCATCCAGGCGGGTTTTGAATATCTCCAGAGAAGGAGACTCCACAACCTCTCTGGGCAGCCTGTTCCAGTGCTCTGTCACCCTCACAGTAAAGAAGTTCCTCCTCATGTTCAGGTGGAACTTCCTGTGTTCCAGTTTGTGCCCATTGCCCCTTGTCCTGTCGCTGGGCACCACTGAGAAGAGTCTGACCCCGTCCTCTTGACATCCACCCTTTAGATATTTGTGAGCATTGATCAGATCTCCTCTCAGCCTTCTCTTTTCCAGGCTGAACAGACCCAGCTCTCTCAGCCTTTCCTCATAAGAGAGATGCTCCACTCCCCTAATCAACTTTGTGGCCCTCCGCTGGACTCTCTCCAGTAGTTCCCTGTCTCTCTTGAACTGGGGAGCCCAGAACTGGACACAGTACTCCAGATGCGGCCTCACCAGGGCAGAGTAGAGGGGGAGGATCACCTCCCTCGACCTGCTGGCCACACTCTTCTTAATGCACCCCAGGATGCCATTGGCCTTCCTGGCCGCAAGGGCACACTGCTGGCTCATGGTGAGCCTGTTGTCCACCAGCACTCCCAGGTCCTTCTCCGCAGAGCTGCTCTCCAGCAAGTCAACCCCCAGCCTGTACCGGCACATGGGGTTGTTCCTCCCCAGGTGCAAGACCCTACACTTGCCCTTGTTGAACTTCATCAGGTTCCTCTCCGCCCAACTCTCCAGCCTGTCCAGGTCACGCTGAATGGCAGCACAGCCTTCCGGTGAGTCAGCCGCTCCCCCCAGCTTTGTATCATCAGCAAACTTGCTGAGGGTACACTCTGTCCCTTCGTCCAAATCATTGATGAATACGTTGAACAGGACTGGACCCAGCACTGACCCCTGGGGAACACCGCTGGTCACAGGCCTCCAACCAGACTCCGCACCACCGATCACTACCCTCTGCGCTCTGCCATTCAGCCAGTTTTTGACCCACCTCACTGTGCGCTCATCTAAGCCACTCTTCCTGAGCTTTCCTATGAGGATGTTGTGGGAGACAGTGTCAAAAGCCTTACTGAAGTCAAGGTAGACAACGTCCACTGCTCTCCCCTCGTCCACCGAGCCAGTCATGCCATCATAGAAGGCTATCAGATTGGTCAAGCAGGATTTACCCTTGGTGAATCCATGTTGACTACTCCGGATAGTCTTCTCCTCTTCCATGTGCTTGGAGATGAGTTCCAGAATGAGCCGTTCCATCACCTTTCCAGGGATGGAGGTGAGACTGACTGGCCTGTAGTTTCCCGGGTCTTCCTTCTTGCCCTTTTTGAAGATTGGAGTGACATTGGCTTTCCTCCAATCTTCAGGCACCTCTCCTGTTCTCCACGACTTTTCAAAGATGATGGAGAGTGGCCTAGCAATTACCTCCGCCAGCTCCCTCAGCACACGTGGATGCATCCCATCGGGACCCATCGATTTGTGCGTGTTCAGTTTGCCTAGCTGCTCTCTAACCCAATCCTCATTGACCAAGGGCAAGTCTTCATTTGTCCGTGCTTCCTCTCTTATCTCCAGAGTCTGGGAGTCCTGAGGGCCAGTCCTAGCAGTGAACACTGAAGCAAAGAAGGTATTCAATAACTCTGCCTTCTCCGTGTCCAGCGTCACCAGGTCACCCGCCTCGTTCAGCAGCGGGCCCACATTTTCCCTAGTCTTCCTTTTGCTCCCAATGTACCTATAGAAGCCTTTCCTGTTGTCCTTCACCTCCCTTGCCAGGTTTAATTCCAGGCAGGCCTTAGCCTTCCGTGTTGCATCCCTGCATGTTCTGACAACAGTCCTGTATTCCTCCCAAGTAGCCAATCCTTTTTTCCACATCCTGTAAACTTCCTTCTTCCCTTTGAGTTTTTTTGCGACCTCCTTGTTCATCCACGGAGGTCTCCTGCCTCCTTTGTTCGACTTCTTCTTCATCGGGATGCACCGATCCTGAGCTTGGAGGAAGCGGTTCTTGAATATTAACCAGCTCTCTATGGCCCCCTTGCCTTCTAGAGTGCTAACCCAAGGGATTCCTCCGAGTAGGTCTTTGAAGAGGGCAAAGTTAGCTTTCTTGAAGTGAAAATGAAAATTAATTATTTTATTACAAGATGGGCGCAAGGAATGAGTCTCTGTTATAATGACTCCATCTGTGGCTTTCCACCTACAGTATTTTTCCCTAGGGGATTATCAAGATTATTAGTAATTATTACTAATAAGCCATTACTATGAATAATGGTAATTACAGTATCATTTAAGAAGCCTAGTCATAATCACTGTAGAAAACTTATGAGCACAGTGAAGACCAAGGCTTTGCAACAGCACATCCAAATCTCACAAGACAAAATGAACAAGCACAGACTTATACTCCAGAGAGCATGACACTCAAAGCCTTTTATCCCTAAACTGCCAACGGCAGCATCAAATCCAGTGTTTGTCCACAGACAAACGACTGACAAATTTTAGCAATTATTTTTGTTTTAAAAGAGAACACAAATAAAACAGTGGGTTTTTTCTCTTTAAATTTTAAGATTCAGGAGGATTGGTAGAACGACATAATCTAATCTCTAGCTTCAAAATGTTCTGGTTGTGTGACATCTCTGACTACAGCAAATATTGTGTATTAAAAGCAGTGCAGATCCAGACACCAAATGGATCATGGATGCATGGAGAACATTCAGCCATTATGGATATTCCACAGAAGGGCAACAAGTTTTTTTTCCAGTTGTCTTGGTCTCTGTCCCTTATTCAATAGAGGTGTAGTTTTTCATTTAACAGACAGCAAAGCCCTACCTGTCACAAGTTAGTGTCAAACATGTGCTCAGAGTGGACACACCTTAAGTTTCCCGCTTTTTACATTTGTTTTTAAGGTTTTCTCTCAGGAACACATACTCTCTCTTCTCTCCTTGCCTCTTCACATTAGCTCTAAATCCTTGTCTATCTTGCTTCTCATCTTCAGAGTCATGATAGAACTCTTCTGTAAGTACTCTGTTAAAATTATCTGGTTTTCCACTGAGATAAGCAGAACTGCGTTTGTAACCTTTTAACTTCACATACGTAACTTCCTAACTTTAGTTTACAACTACATACAATTTTGTAAGGTTTTCTTTTTCTTATCTTAATATGAAATACGAAGTCACACATTTGGTTTTTTATGCATATATATAATAACACTGTGTATGCATATATACATATTATATATGCATATCATTACAAACAGAGACATGCTTCTGACAAAACATGAAGAGAGGTTCTTTCATGACATAAAAAACGGTATTTGCAACTGCAATTTAGAATATACCGCAAAGGGCATGAAAGCGTGGATAGTTCTATTTCAAAGAATTTTCCTATACAACATGCTGCAGCTGTGTTTGTTAGAGATTTGCTCACAGGGGTCACTGTAAGAAACTCAGAGCTACCTTAGCAAAAGTGACCAGAAGCACTCTGCACAGAAGTAACATCTTTCCCTCTGCATTACAGGAGGAATTGCAGGTCAGATGCTCAGAAGCATGTCCATCAAAGTGAAAAAAATATTTTTGTAAAAACACATTTAAGAACCTAAAATCACTCCAAAAAAATTACAGAAGCTGGTTAACCAAACTCTTCATTACTCTGTCATTACATCTACTTAATTTCTGGCACAATCCAGATGCAGCTGAATTTCAACATACAAACCCTGGTTCTTGGCTGTCAAGCCCCACGTATCAGTTTATGTGATTTTAACAACAGTACATGGCTAAAAAAGATAAGCATTCAGGGCTGGAAACATCTGACAACCACTGTGTCAAAGACTGTACAACCTATAGAGCAAACAGCCAGCTTGGCCAGCTTTATCTTAAGTACAGAATATTTTCCAGTGCCTTATTCCTAAAAATTAGGTGGGACTGACAGGCGTTATTTATTTGCAAAGAGAAGTCTACTGTATAAGTCTTTATCTTGCCTAGGTTAAGCAACTTTTAAACTAATCTTACCACAAGTAAGGTACTTACTAAGGAGGGAAAAATGAGCATCGTGTGAAGTTCTATTCATTTTAACTACACAATTTTGGAGTTTGGTTTATAGCTTTAGGTTTTTTAACTAGATTTCCATGAACCATTTCTGTTTGCTTGGGTTTTTTTCCCTACTGTGGAAAGAAAAGTGAAAATACAGTAAAGACCTGCTTTGGATCTGAAATTTTATATGACAATATTTTGGAATTTTTCAGTTTTGACTCATGAAAATTATCATGCTATTATACACCCCCACTCCAGTATGAAATACCAAGATACCTCTCACGGCTTTCAAGAAGCAAATGTGTTCCCCAAAAGGAGACATGAAATGAAAAAAAAATGTAATTGTTGAGATTTATGCCACAAAGTCACTTCAAAGTTTGCTCATTTTTAATAACTGACGCATACTTAGTGCCCTTGTTCTCCATCCGCCATGAAAACCGACATAAGACATGTTCTTTGCTTGCTGTACGACGCCCTGTTTGGATTAAACATTTTTGCTGGATCCTTAAGCACAAAGTTAGGCAGACAGAGGATGACAGAGAAGTTGCTATTTCAGACTTGAAACAGCACCTGAAGGCCCATGACCTTTCACAGTTTAATAGTGGACAGAGAATCACAGTAGTGATCAAGGCCATGTGGTGGGTGAGGCAATCACTTATACTCAAATATCAGATGTCACTGTGACAACTGTAATAACCAGGACTTAACTTCCTTCAGCTAAAAAATATCCACAGAATATGGTGAATACACTGCTGCAAAATGTACCTTTTCTACCTTTGTTTCATGCTATAAACATTTTAACTCCTGCAGGCTCACAGTGCGATAATAGAGCAACTAACCCTCACAATACATTTTACATTATAGGGGAAGTACGACAGAAGAAGAGAGGGTTTTTTTAAATCTTGAGAATTCAGCAGAAAAGTTATTATTTGCTTGTTATTGACAATTCATTCCTCTGAGATAAAATAACTTAGTTACTAGGGGATCCCAAGGAGACAGCTGGCAGTGATGAACAGAACAACATTCAATCTGCAGCAAGTGTACATCATAAAACAGGCGCCACTGGATTAAAAAGTAACCTTAAACTGTTTAGTGTACACAAAGGCAAGCTAGTCAAAACACTTCAACAATGATTTAAAATCTCAAGTTAGAGGCCAGTTTCAACCTTCAGGGAAGCCTTCCCTATTTATAAGGAGCTTAACTAATCACAACTTTCCATTACTTATCGGAACTGGATGCAGTGTGTCGCAGCATGATAACTGAGCTCTGGAAATGTAACAAAAGCTGTCTTTTTTATAAAAATAATGGTGAGACTAAACCCCAAATTTTAATCTTTGAACATGATAGGGGAAAAACATCCTGTTACTCATTAAGTGTTTCCATTAGCATGCAGGGAGTTTAGCCAGGCAGCTTCTGTTCATGTTACTGAGTGATATGTAGTGCAGCACATGTATCAGGAAAGGAGCAGATTTCTGAGATGCAGTCCCAGGATGCTACATAAAGTGCATCACCAGGAAACAGAACAGCCAGTATCAGACATACTGCATTTCTGCAGATAGCTAGCTATGGAAATAAGTAAGTCTACCTGACATAATATCACTTTCAGATGATCTAATTGCCCAGTATTAACAACGTAGTGTTTAAGAAAACATGCAGTATTTATTTTTTAACATGATAAATACTCTAGCTGTAAGAAAGTGGGGGTTAAATGGAGCCCCAAAAGGACCGGATTTCTATCTGTGTCTTCTTCGGTGTAGTTCCAGATGCATTAAGACCTCAGCAGAGACCTGCAAGTATTATGTACGGCTTGCTTTTATCTTCTGGAAAAAAAGAGGGGAAAAGAAACAGTATGAAAGAATGAAGCAGTGCCAAACGCTACAAGAAAGGCTTAATAAATAGAGCCCAGGGTCACAATATTGCTCTTATTTGCCCTGAAATATATCACTGAACTTCTGTATATTCATATTTGTTTACATTATAAATGTAGTAAATGAGCTAATTATAGTGATCATAATTTACAATTAAAAACAAACAGTTAGAAATTTCAAAGGCTTTCAATATCTTTTCTTTAATCATTCACCCAGGCTCAAAATATGCATTTTTTAGATTAAAGCATTAAAGTTGCTAATTATATTCTCAGAACTAACAATTATTTCTTTACCCTTTTACTACCTTCTTCTGGCAACAAAAAAATGTCAGCACTGATTTAATTTTTTGTTATTACAGGATTAAAAGAAGTTTCTAAAATGCAATTAAATGTGCCCTATAGCTATAGTAACTTTCCTATCAGCATCCAAAGCCTCTTCACTAAAACAACAGCATAAAAAAATTATTCAGACTTTCTAGACATACTTTTTTTCTCCTTTTATAACACATTCCTTTGGTGATTATCTCCAATGACAACTCAACCATCTTAATGAGACTCTGTGCACATCTAGATCTTGGTGAAAGTAGATTAATAGGAGAAAATGAAAGTTAAAGAGGCTGTTAAGAGTGCAAAACCCCGCACATGTCAAGCACTGGTTCTTCACCTTTGGGAACTTGGTTCAAGTTCACCCTGAGGCCCTAAGTGAAAAGTTCAATAGTCTCAAATATGTCCCTACTTGATATATCACAAAATCAATTATTTTATGGTGGTACATTCGGTAACCTATGCTCAGACAGAATCAGGTTTTTTCCCATTGGGAATTCACCAATTATCTACTCAGTGAATTATTCTCAGATAAAATAGAAATACCTTGCTATCAGTAGGGGTTTCTTGTTATACTGCCTATCAGTTTAGTAGTTGATCTGTTTTGGAACAGTGATGTTGCACTCGGACCATGCACCATTAGCCACCGGGCGATCACAGTGATGCATGGTGACAGGACACCAAAGCATGATTCAATTTGTACTGTTTTGGAAAAGAAAAATAGTCATTGTATGTAACCAAAATTATGCCAAAGAAAAATTGTAGCCAGCCACATCATCGAAAATTCTACAGTTGCTGAAGGAGTTAGCTTCCTCTAGATAACCCTGAATGGTAAGGCCCTGAATTTAATTTTCACAGTTGTGAACACCATTTTCTAATCGCCATCAACAGCATACTTGGCTCAGGCTGCAGGAGCACACTGATCCACCTTATTAGTAGCACTCCCAAATCTACATCTTGTGTTACTTAATATGACATCCCTGTTGCTGGAGTTGATATATTTATGTTAATTATTTAAAATTGTTTCCAATCTAAATACATAGAGTTTTCAAATAAGTAAATGCCAGTCTGAATAATAAATACAAGTCAGTATTTAGTGAGTGGCTTAGATATGGAATATGCACTCTGTATGCTGGTGCATGACTGTTCAAATCAAGCCCCATTCATTGCAAAGAACCGTTTCATAGCCTGCAGTGGTCTGTCTAAACTAAGTTCAATTTGCTTAGTCTACTTTTCAGCGGTCAGAATTTTGTTTCATAAAATCACCAGTAACAAAATTAATGTTAACCAGCATCCTCTGTCAGACTTGGCTAATGGCATACACATTCATTGTCCCTGAAAAGGATTACTCAGTCCTAAGACCAAGTAAATCTGCACTGATACTGCCCATGTTGTAGCCATTTTGTGGAATCTATTTTGCTTTAAAAAGACAACTTTCAGATAGAAATATTCCAGGTTGTTGCAGTTTTTTTATAGTGGACAATTAAACAGAATTTTGATCTTACTCTCTCTAAAGTGGAAATGTCTAGATATGAGCAGTGAAAATTACAAGGGCCTAAAGGGAAATCCAAATGTGCGACAATTAAAAAGACAGAGGTTGTCTAAATAAAGGATTGTGTAATAGAGAGAAACCACATAACGAATGATAAAAAAACAAGAAGTCAAAATTCCTATTTACCCTTACATATAATATAGGAACATCAGGATATGCAACGTCACTGCAAGGATATAAATTTAAAAACAGTGCCAGGATGAGTTTTAGTCATGTTGACTTCTTACTACTGATCAGCTAATTTACACTTTCCCAACTATAAAATGGGGATGATATCCTTGGCTCCCCCCATACAGAAATACCCATCAAGGAAGTATTCAGATAATTCTGTAATGAAGAATGCAATTGAAAACAGTAAAAAGAAATTGATAATTCCAAATGCAGCGCAGGCTTGGATTACATTGGCTGGCACAATGGACAATAAATAAGGCTAAGACTACAGACTAGGCAATGAAGTTAAAAAGAACTATTGAACACCTCTCTTATTCCCTGTGAGTTACCACTCTTGTGCGCAAACTGAGGCAAAAATAATACGTGATTTGTAAATAAGGATGCTATCGTAACACATACCTGAGGGAAGATGACTTAGGATTCTAGAGCCATCCTCTAAATTGGGAGAGCTTGATCTTGCAACCTAAATGACTTGCAATGTGTTTTTTAGTACACAGTTACAAAGAAATTATCATTTCTACAAAAATAACCTGATTATTAAGCTGATTGTTTGCAAAATAAATGTGAAATGCTTTCATTGCTTCTCTAGAGAGATGCAAAATATTTCATTTGTAGCCTTCGATTCTGTGAGCATTTAGCGAGTTTCTTATAGGAAAAATGCAGTGCTAGGAGCATTTCAATTCCTCTGTAAATGTTACGTTCCTCTAGTGAACTCTATCAACAAGCCCAGTCAAAGCTCATGCTTAGTTTACTGCATCTTACCAAGCAGACTCCTTCTTCATCAGGACCAGAAATATGCCCATTAAAACGGTGATGAAGAACGATGGGACAATTCAGGATTTCACAAGTGCAGAACCTAATGTACCTGTTCTAATTTAAGGAGGCCTCTGGACAGTCATCAGGCCAAAGTCTTGATGGAAGGATTCTGAAGACTGAATAAATCGTCTAAAATAAAACAAAAGTGTAAGTGTATCAAAAGTTATAATACATTATTTAATTACGTAGTCCTGAACAAAGGGGACTTACAGCAGGCAATAAAAGCTGATTTTTCTTTTAAAGCATGGCAGGTGTAACACAGCACATGATTTTTTGTAACAGCTCACTGGGAATACTTATTGATATGCAGACGGGATTTGAAAATATAAAACCTAAAGCTAAATTTCTGGATGAGATGGCTACAGCACAAATTGCACTTCTCATACCTTCTTCTGGTAGGTTAGATGAAATGAACTGGGATGCATCAGAAAGGCCAAAGCATGAGATGCGTCTAGAGAGTAAGATATATGTTGTCCTGGGATGTTGGACTGTTACCTTGGGATGGTCAAATATCCTATCATCATCCCTTCTGAGCTTCGCTGGTACTTCAGGATGAACTCTAGAAAGTACTTCCATCCACCATTCCAAAAGAGATGAATATTTCTACTAGGGCAAATCACTGGCAGATCACAAACCTGGCTGGTCATCAGCTGGCAGGAATAACGACTGCCCATTGCGTGTATCAAGTCAGGAAATATTTGGAAGGAATAACTGGAGGCAACATGCAACTGGCAGATCCTTATCCACTGAGAGTAAGAGGGGTGCCGCATGTATTGCAGACAAGCTGCCCAGCCACGTCAAAACAAAATCCTACTGAGACCATGTATGGGTTCAGAGCGGCATTCACAACTATTATTCTCTATATTCACCGGTATTCCTCAATTCAGGCTGAATCTGACTCTTAAATAGTATCATACAGGTTTGTGCTCTGAATAAAGGATTCATAAACCAAAAGCTTTTCAAACTATACATGCAAAATTTTCCTGCACAATGTGCTAATCTGTTGTTACAATATCCAGAGAAACAAAATCCACCTTGTCCAACTGTTGACAAAAACCAATGAAATGGATCATGTCACAAGGGTGCTAAGGCATCCAGAGAAACAACCAATAAGGAAATTTTATTAAGGAATTTCCCAGGTCTTCTGTCTACATTGGCATATATGAGTGGCTTTATCTAGAGTTAAAAAGGCAAGAATCCATTACAGAGAAGTCCACGGCATAACTAGAAAACAATCAACACTTTTTTCTAATGCTGATTTTTTTCTTCGCTTTAAACTGCTTCATCGACTTTAAATTTGCCCTAGGTCATGAATCAAGCAAGCTGCAGAAAGATTTTAAAATTAAATAAAATAAAACCATCTTTCTTGTCAGGAGAGTTTTCACCACCTTGCTTACCTGTACCACACTTCTGATTCAGAGGATTTAAAAATTATTAGAAAAGCTGTATGTGATACTGCAAGACTCTGTTTTTGCTCTTGAATTAAAAACACTTACCACTGCCACAGTAAGAATCACAGAATTAAATTGTTGTGATTCTCTCCTCTGCTCTCGATTCACTGCAGAATTCCTTTGCTGGTTTCTGAGAAATGTATGAAGTTGTCATCAGACTTTTATACCAGCCCTGCTCCCTTTTGTCTAAGGCCAAAGAAAAGGAATGTTGTATATTTAGGATACTGGCAATTTCCATTCCAATAGCTCAGGCCAAGGTTAAAGGTACATGACACAGACTTTGGAGGAATAAAGAGATGGCCTGTGTCCGGCCCCAGCCTGGGCCTGGCTCACGACAATATGATCAAAAGTCATAAGAATGAGAGTGAATGGAATACCTTATAAAACATAATCATCAAGAAAAAATAAGGTAAGAACAACTGTATCAAATATATTCCAGCCTGGAATCATCTAGTTTCATTAGACAGTGACCCTTACTTTATTAAAATACTAAATAAAATTAGTTCTGGTTAAACCTGAGTACCTCCAAAACATTACGAAAGCTGAGGTCTGAATTAACTTTACAATTTGATCTGCCTTTGTTTTGAGTTGCTCACTGAGACATGTTCGCTTTGTCTTCTCCAAGGAACTTCTTAGAGACAAATGAGAAGTGTTCAAAACCTGCACTTTTTATCTCTAGAAATGTTATTAAAGCAAAAACATAATGTGCAAAAATTTCGAAGTTTGCTAAGAAAGTACAGAGCACCAATTACTTGCAATTGTGTTCCTTCCTTGATGAAGTGGCATGAAGTATTGTAGTTTAGGTATTGGTCTGTGGTTCAAAAGACTTTAATTCAATTTTTGAACAGCTTCTTTACTTCTATTTTCTTCTGCACACATCCGCAACAGACAAAGAACAGCATTTCCATGCCTCTGAAGGCTACTATGCCCTTCTGCTCTTACGGTATAACCTAGACATCCTCACTACAGTCAAAATAAAGATCTTCATAGCGTTCAGTGACACCAGGATCAACCATATCATATATGCCTGTAAATTTAACAGATATTAAGTCTCCAAATATGGTAACTGCTATTCGTTATATCTTGAATACACACATAATGCTGATGAGATGTGAAGAGTTTTCCAAACTGGTAAGGATATACAGTGCAAGTAATTTATAAGAAGATACAGGCTCTACTTATGTCAACTCAAGCTCTCTAATACCACAACAGAATTACACCATAGTTTATGGACATTTTCCTCACCAAAGTCTTTGAGGACTTTCCATTAACTTCAATAGATACCAGAACAGGCCTGAGAGCAGGAAATGAAGAAATATACTGTACCCAAATGAAATTGCAGTGGGAATTCAGGTAGGCAGAATGTAATTATTCCCACTTGAATCTGGATAGAGCACTAGGTTTACATCCCCATTCTGGCAAACATACAATGAGATAATAACCAAGAGGAGCAGGGCTACTGCCTCTCCTCTGACTCAAAAGACAAGACTTAAAAGCAGAACAAAATGCTTGCTTGATATTGAGTAAAAGGAAAGAGTGACATCTATTGCATCACCTGCAAGACTTGCCAAAACCCAGAAGGTATTAAGTAAATAATCACGTTTTTTGGGACCTTCATCAAGAATGTAGGCATTTCTTGTGAAATGGAGAGGTTTTGAAAAATTAAAAACTTGGTTTTTTTACTGGTGCATGCAGTTAGGCACATAAGCAAATGGAAATGTATGGGTTTCCTTCTTTTGTGGACAGTCCTAGGGGACAATCTCTGGAAATTAGTGCTTTTGCAAAATACTAATACTTATAATTTCCATATTCATTGATGCAGATGAGGACACCAAGAAGCACTCAAAAAATAATGAATTCTCTTGCAAATATATTGGATTGTAAAATAACAAAGAATTCCAAATCTTGTAATAGAACTGCATTACATTCTGGCAAAGTGGATCCATTTCAGAGGTGGAACATGACAGCTTTTTAACTGTCTACAACAATATGTGACAGAAGAATACTATATTCAGTTGATACCGTAGGGCGATTTATGGAGGCAGAATGTAATAATATAAATTGAGTTTCAGAAAAGACACTGTGACTAGTCTTACAAAAAATGCTACGGGATGTTTAATAATCCTGGTGGGTCAGAAGTTGTTCTTCAAAAAGTTCTCTTAAGACTGATTGTTATTAAAGTATGTACTGCATTTGGTTCATTTTTCATTTAACTATGTAGTCTAAAACTGCTGTCAAGTGCAAATATTTGAGTTGTAATTGGATACCCATACAAATGGAGTAGATCCACCAACCCTCAACCAAAATTGCAGAAACACAGAATATTTAAGGTAGTAAATGCCCTTTGAAGACCCACAAGTCAAGCATCTGTCCACATCTCTTCAGCTGTCCCTAGCAGTTTTCATTGGTGTTCATTGTTGCATTAATCAAAAATAAAGCAGCAAGAATAAGGCAGCACTCTACAACTCCTTCCTTTCATTCACTCTGTTATCTTCCTCCATTGCTTCCCTTCAGCTTTTAAGGTTATAGTTCTTATTCATTAAGCTATGAGTGGCAATTTTGAGGAGATTGAAGCGAGTAGAGAGGAGGGGAGAACATGATGTATATAGTTAAGGGGCTTGATTCAAATCCCTTAGAAATTAGCAGAAGTCTCTGTTTCACTTACATCGCCTCTGTATTAGTCCTAGTGGAGAAGCAGAGAGGTTTCCGCAGCACCTCTCTCACCATCTGCAGAAGGCTGTGACTGCAGACCTTTGAAGTCCTGGTCTGAGCCTACATGGTTTTACAAGCAGTATGAGAAAGAAACAGACATGATTCCATGGGTCTCATGTATTCTGTAATGCTACAACATGCAGCCCTCCCGCTTTATTGTTTAACACCAGGGCCCTGCGCAAGCTGAGGCCTCTATGGGGCTGGCAGGGTGGAGGCCCCATGGGATGGCAGCCAGGGCCTGGCAGCCAGGGCCCGTCCCACCCGCAGCCAGGAGACGGGCAGGTCGGGGCCACCGTGGGCAGCCCCTGCCCTGGGCATTGAGCATCTCCCGGGGGACAGGGATGGGCCAAGGCTAGGCCAGGATGTGGGCCTTTGGGTGGGCCTGGCTGGGTGGTGCCTATGGCCGGGCAGGGCAGGGCTGTGGGGAGCTGGAGACTGGCCCTGCTGTGGCATCGCTGGGCCAGGGCTGACGGCCCTGCGGGCTGAAATGTGGTCATGTCCGTGGGCAGGGTAAGGGAGCCCCGAGGGGTCTGATGTGGGCCAGTGAGGCCTGGTGGTACCTGCAGGGCCCTGACACTCTAGAATAAAAAAAAAAGAAACAAACAAACAACCAAGAAAACAAATCTCATACTCATTTTGTTTCACAGGACTTCCCTTCTTCTCATTTTGTATTTTCCCTTGCATTTTCTCCTGCATTTTCTTTATGATTCAAAATCTACTTAGCCATGGCTTTCAGTACTGCATTCAGCTCTTTTCAGTTCACCATTCTTAAGGAGAACAAATGAAAAAAGTCATGTCTGTGCTTTTTCAAAGGCTATCCAAATAGGCTGAGATCCACTTATATATGGTATCCATTCCTCGGCTTCACAAAAACCCAATATTTTTGTAACTCTGGAAAATTTGCTCCACCTAAAGGTTTGGCTAACACTAGCATTTTCACCCCAGATTTTGGGCTTCCTATAATGCCATAAAGTTTTTGTTAACAAACCCACGAGTTCCTTAAAGAATTTTTCTCAGAAGCTAAATAGTAAGATGTTTAATGTATGCACCATGTCAGGTTTGGTCCCAATATCCTTCTTACAGCTCTCAGCCTTTTCTACCACACAATACAGTATGTGGCAGAGACCACCCTGCAATTATTTTTTTCACTGTATTTCACATTACTTCTTTGTTAAGTTTAATTGTAGAGTCCATAAGGTAAAATATCAACTCCATAAGGTAAAATATTCCTAGATACTTAATACCCTGTGGTTTTCAATCTATATTTAAACCTTGCCTTATCCACTGATCATACAATATGTTCAGGGACATAAACTCCAACTTACCTCAGTTGATTCACCATTCAGATACGCTTGCAAAATTCTCAGCTAGATTCCACAGATTTTTTTATGTTCTAGGAGCTGAAATAAAAATACCATTTATGCTGTATGATACTTACTTGACTTGAACAAACAATGCATAGCAAATAACTTACAAAACTATTGTTTACTACATTTCTAAATTACTAAATTACTAGTCTTTGAATTTATTTAACATTCTCTAATTGTTACAGTTTTTGCGCATTGCTTTTGAACTTACATATTTCAAATGTTCTGTAGTCATTAGCTGGTATATATTATAGCCCTGACAAATGTGCCTGAGTAATGATTTTTAAAATTTTCACCAGTAAAATTTGAGCATGTAACCCTGGTGATACTAATATTTGTCTTGGCTTTGACAAAAATCTGTGCAACGGTTTCTGCACTAGTTGCAAGCACACTTGGATGTACCAATGCAGCAGCATTGGAAGCAGCACAGCATCATCAGTGCGGTGCTGTTCCTGATTGATTACCACCATCAAGATGGAGGCTGTATTAGCTCAGGTGCAGCATCACTTGACTGTGGCTCTCTTGCTTTCAGAATCCAAGCTAGTCACCTCTTACGATGCTGCCCCACTCCCTGAGGATGTATTATCCCCTCTGGAATTAGCTTGGTATTATTCGTCTTGTGCTCCAGTGCTGTCTTTTGTGCACTGTGGTAAGGGTACCGTGTTTTCTGGCTACCAGCAGAACCTTCAAAGTCAGCTCTTTTAGGGCTTTTCTCTTTCATAGACATAAATACAGAGAATTGATATGAACATGAACTGTCCTACTATTCTGGGACAAAATTTAAATATATATAACTCATAGGACGGTCCAGGGATGGAATTATTCAAAAGTTACATATATCTGTGAAAAAGCTTTCTTTTCTTAGAATTACCCTTTCTGAGTTAGAGGTATCATTAAGCAATATGACCAGAAATAGGTTTGGCACTCAATAAAATCCATTTAAACAAGGAATACATTGTATATCATAATTGTCTATGCACAGAGCTACCAGTACTAATGCAGATGAAAAAGAGAACTAAGAGAAGGTTATTAGTTGATTTGTTAATGCACACAAGTGTCAACAGATGTGATCAACTGGAAGCAGGCAGGTGTTACCAATGTATTGGTGCTGTCAGAAAAGAAGGATGTCCTGCAGAAGTCTTAAACATAAAGTTAAAATTGAAAAGCTGTTGAAATCCTCTATCAACCACCACCTTACAAGTATTCCATGTCTGATTTAAGGCTGGAAATGTGCCAGGAAAAAAAACCCTAGTACTTAAATGTGTGGGTACTAAAATATTGGAACTTAACTATCTGCACATTTAGATTTTTACATTCCATAAAAATGTCGTCTTCAAGGGAGGCATCAGACTCTATTTCTGTCACCTGTAGATATTCATATGTAGTTTCAGCTAAACACAGCACCACCAGATAGCTGTCCAGCTAAGATATTTTTATCTCCACGATACCATTCCTAGCAATGAAGGGTTAAGATAATCTAAAAAATTAAGATTAAAAATTCTTCAGTTTGAGACCATATAACTTAATGAGAAAAAAATACAATATGAAAACTTAAAATGGAGAACACCACAAATGTGAAACCGGCAACCTAAACAAAAAGTCTGGAAAAGAGTAACTATAAACATCAAGTGTTATCCATTCTAGAAGCAGACACTGTCTGAAAAAATATGCCGTTAACTTCAGAAAGTGTAGTCAGTCAGAAGAGAGTGAACTGAAAGGTAAAATTTCTGAAAGGGGAATTGGTTCTATTCTAGTTCAAACTAGGACAGTACTAAAATATTTAATCCAATTAGTTTCTAGTTAATGTTACATATAAAATCTAAAAATAATCTTCACTTTTTTCTTTACATTTTTCTGAATATACTTCATTGCTCGTGAAAGTAAGGGATTAATAGCACTTGAGATGGGAAAGCGCAGTGTAGATTGGCACAGAGCAAATTTTTCCTCAGCACAAGGCTGTTTTACTATATTTGCTTGAGTCCTGATCTACAAAAGCTCTTCTTTGCCAGTCCTCACAAAAGTTAGAGATAGAAAAGATTTGTGAGATTTCTTAATCCCAGAACACTGGGATCAACATCAGTTCAGTCCATGTAGTTATAATACTTTTTCTAGTACATTGTCTACTCTGCACTGAGTTATAAGCCCATCTAATGATGAGGGCTTACTGTAGCTCTCCAAAAAGTCTGTTCCACTCATAGCTCCTCAGAAAATAACTTCTATTCATATTTTCAAAAATCCACTCACTTCATTACTCCTAACTACATTTTAACAGATCTAGGCAGTGATGGCCAGTTATAGCGAACTGTCCCAAATAGAGAGCTAGTTTAATAAAACAAATCACACAGATTTACCTATCCGACCTTTTCTAAATTACAAATAAATTCTACAAAGGAGAAGAGCTATTGCATTAACTCAATTTGCCCATGTGGTAGAGGGACCAGAATGGTACTCTCCAGAGAAAGCAGTATGCTAAAGCCGAAGTACAATGTGTGAAATTCATTCTGATGCAGAATACCGTGTAGATTTGTGATGAGCAAATCCCACGCAACCCTTGTTTTAGGGCTAATGTCATTTAACTGGATACAAATTGCTTGTTCTTTACATGGCATACTTTTCACTCAAAATGTCTATAAAAAATAGAATGTCCCTCTCTGGAAGGTACACAATGTGCCAGCAAAAATATTTCCTGAGCTATTATCCAGGCTGAAACATTTTTCCGTAAAGCACGACCATCAACGTGGGGTTTTGTTTTCTTTGAACTCTGTTCTTAGTTCCCCACAGTTAACGTCTCCTGATCTGATCTGCTGAGTGGCCAATGCTTCTTGAAATCCCCTTGTTGGTGAAAACATTCTACAAGGGCATCAGCATTTTCTGTGTTGAGCTAAATGATTCAATTTTACACAAGAAAATTAATACAAATTGCTAGTATAAAAGCATACAAGTAAAATCTACTGAGCAAGATCTTCTATAAAGAAGGATATTTCAGTGTTTGAAGAAAGCAACAACAGCTGTGGAGAGTCTGTTTCACAGGGAATTTCAAAATTTGGTGATGTTTGTATTTGGAATAAAAATCCCCCAGATATGTTAAAATTCATCACGCAGCAAGTTCTGAAAAATTGCATTCTGGAAAACAAAAAAATTTCCTTTGATAATTTCCAAACAAAGTTTCAGGTCCCTGACTACTTTTCATTACATATTTTGGACTGAAGTGCAGCTAACTCCCTGTACAACTTAGGAATTCCAAATGAACATCAGTGCTTGCAAGCCATCCTGACTGGCCTCTAGAGACTTGACTCTCTGTTGGTCTTTGACACAGGTTGCTGAAGAGCAAGGAGCCTGAAATTCTTGTGACCCAGCAGGTTCCACACAGACTGCAAGAGAGTCAGGAGGTGAGACAGAGAGGAAAGCAAAGCTTTCTTGGATTTTCATTGAAATTGAATAATTTCTGCTAAATTTTTTTCATGCTTTGTATTTCAGAATTATCTTTTTAATCCTCTTTTCTTGCCTGCACAAGAGGCAGCATCTAGGTGATGGTCATATAAAGAAAAAAGCACCAAAGTGCACATGAGATCAGATGTGCTTTAAGTAAACAATTTTATTCTTGGAAGTGGGCATATACTACTGAAACTGAAGCTACTTGGGAACAGAAACCTTGGTTTCTTATTTGTCTCACATTCTGATATGAGCCAGTTAAAATAATAACGCTCACGAAAGAATGACAATGTAGATGTTGCATTTGCAGCAGCAAATTTGGGCTGTGCCAGGAAGGATTAGAATAACCTGAACTGTGTGCTACAGTCTCATGATGTGCCATGCACAATACAAAATTCTGTGCCTCTGTGAGGGTATTTTTTCGCCAGTGAAGTTTCTCTACCCGCAGAAGATCTATGTCAGAACATTTTTAAGCCTATACGCGATTTTTAAAGTTCAATCCCTCACAACGCAGGCACCAAAACCAGGATTATAGTACAGGAATGTACTATAATGTATAAGAATGCGCATTAGGAAATGACTCCCAGTCTGGCTGCCATACTGATATCAATGCAGCAAAAAGTGTATGGTAGAACAGAGGTTTTGTGCTAGAGAACAGATAAGTGACATGGATTGAAATTGTGGTAAATTTAAATTGATGGCCTAATTAGTATTATCTCTTTTTGTACTCTCTGTAAGAAATATTATCCAGGAGGAACTCATTTTGCATTAATGTTGATATAAAGTGTAATTCTGTAGCATTTCCATTGTAATGTGGCATTAATTAATGCATCATTATTCCAAAGTATTAATTAAATTATTATAGAAAGAGACATCTGCCCCAGTTTAGAAAGAAAAAAAAAGTATGGTGCATGAGAATTAGACTTTCAAAGGTCTGAAACGGCATGTGAGTTCCCACAACGCTGGTAGAAGCACAAAACCAAGCAGGAATGTAGGCATGATGAGCTTGTGGCTCATAAACCACAGTATGACATCAACATTTGCTCACTCGTGATGGAGTCTGATAACAGCATCAGAGCCTCAAAGCCAGGCAGTCATCAGAAACCCAAAATGGCAAATTTCTAATACCGTAAATTAAATCCATTGTACACTGACTATCAGGAACTACTAACAAGGAATTCAGGGAATTAAATAGGGGTATGAAAAGATTCACAACTTCTGCAGGCTCTACTAAATACTCTACTTGGCTGTTGGGCAGGAATACCACTATATAGTCACTGGGAGTGCCAGTGCAGTATCAGGATTAATCGCAAATAATCCTGCACTCCTGAGTCTTGGCCTTCTGCATGCAGTTCTAAGTGGCTTCACTGAAATCTGAAACCAGCATTTCAGTTGGTCTCGTTACTATCAGCTGAGTAGTAGATGTTTCCAAAAGCAGAGGGAAGAAAACTCAATCCTTTATCAAAGAATACAAGGTCCAATCCAATGCCCAGTGAAATCTATTGAAGTCTAACCACTGACTTCACAGAGAATTGGCATTTAAGTCCGTATCTGAGAATTTCACAAGCAGACGTCTGAGGGAATGCCACTGGCAGCAAATGGGGCTCTCTGCTAGGGGCCACACAAGCTCTTAGAATTGGGGTCTCTGTGAATTATTAAACTGGATTAGTAATTCAAGAAAACCTTAAGTCTAGAGCATGAAACAAATTCTATGCGATGTGACCTACCTGCCAGCTATAAACCAGAGCCAGAGTTGCACAAGATGCTTCCAGGACGTGGCTTCCATAAGATTCAGTGTCTACACTATGCAACAACTCTGCCTGTTTCAACAATTATCACTTTCTTTTGTTACATTTGGGCTTGCATTGAAAGATCTTTAAAATGTAAAAGCTAAATGAGGCTCTTATAAAGAAGTGGTTTGGGTGCAGTGTATTAAAGGAAAACTTCAAAGGAGCTCAAGATACCTTTCAAGCTAAGGTAAAAAATTTAAACAAGAACAAAAGCCTCTCTTGTATTTTGAAGCATTAATTGTTCCACTTCTGTTGATGTAAAGTGAAAGGAGAAGCTTTTAGTTAAAAGCACGTAGTATCAGCCAACATGGAACGTTCCAAAGTCTCATGGAATAATTTTAGCTTTGATATAATGGCACAAGTGAATCCCAAATTCTAATGCTTTCTGTAGCATATGCAATAATTTTTGGTACCTGAAATCATTAGATAAGCATTAGTGCTTGAAGAGATTATTGTCATAAAACGGAGTTTCATCTTTTATATTTATAAGATATTTCATATTTATAAGGTATTTAATAACTTCATGAGTGGTGTTTGTTACATAACTTTGTGAGTGTTATTTGGTATTTTGTAACTTTGGAGTGAAGTTTTATATATAATTATAGCCTGGTTTTCAAAGGATAAAATGCATAACATTGCAGTGTTTGCTCTTTTGTCCATCTGTCAGTTGCCCTCCTTTAAGGAGGAGGCAAAATTGTAGGAACTGTAAGGATACAAAGTCTGCCATAAGTTTCATGAAAACTGGCACCTGGGTAGTAAAGAAGGAGCCAAATGAGTGCTTCCATGGAAGAAAGTTTACAGAGAATTTAACCGTTCTGTTGACTATTGGCCTCTCAGCTGGCCAGTGTGTGGGTAGTTCAGCGCCAACCACAATACACCAGCTTGCCCGCTTATAATTAGTCACGGATACTGTGGAGGGATTTATGAGACATATGAAGTAATTATAAGTTCCACGTGTAAGCACATCATGGAATACACTCAGAGAGAAACAGTGAGTTGTTTTGGTGCAGAGGTATAGGTAATTGGGATACAATGTGCAAAACCACTATATTTATTGACGCTGCTGTTCGTGAACAGTCCATTGTGGTATAATTTGAGCACACTCATAGATCTGCTCAGTAGAAAAAAATACATGATATGTACTGGTATACCTGATACTTACTGCATTATCAATAAAATATATAAAGCAATAATTTTAATCTACAATATCTCTAACTGTGGTCCATGTAAGATGACTGTGACAGAAAAAAGAATATCTTTTTCTTGTTGGTTCTGCTTTGTATCATGGCAAGAGTATTCCTACTTTAGACAGTAGTTAGGCAAGCTGAGACACAGAACGATTAATTTATAGGTTTCCTTAAAAGTAGATGCTGGTTACTCACACTGGGAAAAATGGTCCCAATTTTCAGAAACATGATTTTTTTCAGCTTTCATAAGCTTCGATTTGATTTGTATGCACTAAGACTGCTTGAAAATAAGGTCCAGTATCTTTCCCTCAAGACTTGTAACTAATGGTATAATATATATGTACACATACGTTGCACGTACTGAATGCTCTGTTCAGTGCTTCTCTCTCTTCTACACTGTATGGGATGTCAGTTAGTGGAAGTTATGAGAAAATGTGCTTAACAAGTCTAGAAGAATCAGTTGTAACTTTAAAAAAGTAAGTACCATAAATCAATATATATAAATAAATAAACCCCCCTACATTCCTAGTCTCTCCTCTTTCCAGCAAGAAAGTACAGACCTTCTAGTTTCTAGAATGATTTTTGATTTTTAGATTGAGCTGATTATGCTACAAAAATGCCTGATTAGTATGGTAACAGCAGAATTTTGTTGCTGTGCTCAAGATCATTAACTTACAGCATTATCATAAACCCTACTGCCCTGCATGTTGTTTATTTTTACAGTGAACACTGGTAAAAATGTAGGCTTTACTCTCTATTACAAAATATATGAATTATTTTACTACTCAACTTTTCCTGCCAGATGTTTGAGTGGCCAGCCAAAGCTCCAGAGATACAGAAGCTTGATCTACATGTATGCAAAAAATTAATTAAAAAAGTAACCTGATACTGTCTGTTTTGTTCATTCTTTAACAAAGTGACAGGGTAGTTTCATTATTTGCTTAGTACTTATGGATAATAACAAATTAAGTGTTGATCAATCAATATAATGATCCATTTGACCCAGAAATAATAACAAGAGAAGATATGCAGAATTTCTAATAAAATTACAATCCCAACAGAATTTGAATTCATTACTTTTGAAATATAAGGCAGACAGGTCCCTTCACTAACATGGATTTGAACTTGCAGAGGGTAAATTTTATCAAAGAGGCCCTTGTTGCTTACATGCTGCAATACAATTTTATTAAGAATTACAGGAAAAATTAATAAGCACTCCAGTGCTCAGAGTCCTGAGGTACAGCGCGGCTTAGATCTTGGCACAAACTTGGGAACATGCCCTGCTTGGAGTATGTATTCTTTCAATTTAAATATTATTAATGTTGTGGGCAAGGTTAAAAGCTCAGCCCATGTCACAACGCCAACCTGCGAAAAGCCTCAGAACGTGCCAAATGGTCTGAGTTTGTCAGCGTGCAGTGAGCGCGTTCCTTCTCTGGATGTTCAGTGCTAATGAATGAGTTACTGGAAGTGCACATTCCAGTGCTGGCTCCTAGCATCCTAGTAACAGTGATTTTCTTTCAGGAGGAGTTAGGAGTTGCCATGTTTCTCTGTATGGTGAACAACCTAATGCAAAATCGTAATGCAGCAAAGTCCTGGTAAGCACAAGGATAATCTTCATTTCAGTGCATTGAATTCACTTCCCAAGTACTCACAGTTGTAGCTCAGAGATGAAGCTGTCCTTCTCATTTCTTCCCAGTCTCTCCTTTTTCCAACTTGAAGTCACAAATCCAGAGGTACAATGAAACTTCTGGATTCAGCTGATAATGTTACAGAAATGCCTGATTATCAACCATGTTAATCCCAGCAGGGTGTCCTAGGTTTATCTTCTGTCATAGAACAGTGTAAAGTACTATATAGATCGTGGAGCCACATTTAAATGAGCTGTCTTACATTCTGGAGGGAATCCAACTCTATAAGTACACAGCTCCATGTTGCTGTAGCTATATTGCTTTCTATCACACAGCGCAGTGTAGATGTGCCCATCCATTCCCTCTGTGACCATCATGATGTCACAATGTTTGGGGGGAAGAAATGGAATTAGCTACAGGAATATCACAGCAGAAAAAAAAAAGGCTAGAAATAAAAGACTAAAAACATATATACACTTAGTTTCAGGAGACGAATCAGCTCAAATTAGGTTTCCTTGTTTTGGTGTCTTTTCTCTCCCCCGCTTTGTTCTATGGTGGCGCAGATGCTCAGCAGAAGATTATCTTCTAATTCCTTTCAAAATCTTAATTGGAAAGTGTCTCCCTGCAATCCTGGCCAAACTCTCATCTCGTGATCAAGCAGTTCCCTGGTTCAGATTAGAGAAAGTAAATATTCAAAAACTATGAGCCATTGCCCGTTACCAAGAGTGTCAAAACCTGTTAACTGATGCTGTTCTTCAGATCTAAGGCCAGAACAGCTCATTTAACTCTGAAGTGGCCCTTTAGAAACCATATAACAACTACAGAGATGTACTTGCAACATTTATAAACATAACATAGGCAGCATCCAGATTCCTAAGAAAACATCAGAAAGATCAGTCAACAGATCTGGCAAATTCAGGTAAATTTGCTAAAGAAGCAAATAAAAAGATTGCTCAGGAGGATCACTCTTTCAAAGGCATCTTTCTACTTCTAAGCAAGAGAACTTGAATACTTCCATGAGGCGTAACTGGAACAGAACTGCAAAGAAGCCATTAGCTAAACTATGATTGTTTATTCTGCTCAACTGCAAGCCAAGGATGAGTATGCAGGATTTAGGATTCTTCTTCAATGGTAAGTCCTGTTCTAGTTTCTCCCTCACCATTCAGTGTTCTTGCAAGTGCTCAGGAGTATAACACCTGTCTTTTCATCTGCTCTTTTTTTTGTCCTAGTTCTGTTTAAAAAAATAGCAACCATTTCTTTTGGCCTCTGTGAATTACATGCCCAAGTCAGGCGATGTGAATACAAACACAAGTCGACGAACACAGGAGTATTACCAGTCTGGATGTGGGTGCAGGAGATGGCAAATGTACTACAGAAGAGCAGCTGCCAGAGGTAAGCATACAAAATGTGGCTCCTACAAAAAAGAATGAGATTTTTAGAGAATCTGGTGGAAAGCCCGACAAGTACATTTTGTTGCTGCTAAAAGAATTTATTTCTGCTGAAACCTATAACTCCTGGGTTAATAAAGTGAACTTTGATGGGACTAGAGGGAAATATGGGCTTCCCAGGAAAGTTAGGACAAACTTAGATGCATTTCTAGAACACAGATTTATGGAAGTGATTGAAGCTGATAAGATCAAAACCCAAGTTAACACTTTCCTTTGCTTTCCTATCACACGCTAAATAGACCTCTGCCACAGTTGGTCTGCTACCCATAAAACTAATGATGCCTGTAAACAATAAATTTCACAGAATCATCAAGCTCACACAATTAGTATCCATGCATGTTATTTTGCTTTGCATTTTGAGGGATTTTACAGAACCTGTTATTATGTTAGAGCTAACTGACTATGAAAATAGCCAATGGTTTGTCAGGATTGACTGCTAAACCACAAAGCTCAAGGAAAAAGACATACAGAACCTCAGTTAGTCTGATCAGGTTTGTACATTAGAGTGAGTACCTTGGTAAGGGTCTCCAGAACCAGTAACAATGAAGGATCTTGAAAAGATTGACTCTGCTTCTAGTTCTGGAAAGTATGCACATATCCACTGTATATTTATACTATTAAAATGCTAAAACTGGTACATTCTCTATTCTATTTCTCTTGCTTATTAGTGCACTATCTAAAGATATGTAAAAAATAAGCATGCTCTTGTTAGAGGGATAGTCAATACACTGCAGGAAACTTGAGTGCAATTAAAACCAAGAGTTTGGCAGAGCTGATAGCCATGTTAGAAAGGAACAATCTGTTTCTGTTGGGAAGGAGCAGCTTTCTAGATACAACTAGTAACACATCCTTTTCTGCAGGCTCTGAAGGCCAGCTAAATGGCATTTCTCTGGACATGTGGACAGAGGAGGCTATTGAAAAAAGTAACTGCTAAGAAGGGATATGGCAGATAGATACAAATCATGTTGTACGATAGGCCACATCTGCATTTTGGTCATGTGATGGGCATATTTCCTTACTTTCCTCAGGGAGGGCAATAACAGCTCTAAGGAAAAGAGCAGGGCACAGGTTGAATGAACTTTTCTGATGAGACAGATTCAACCTGTGGGTTTGAGGTCAAGCTACAAAAGACAAATCGAGGGCTAACGTTCTCTATTTTTCATAAATTTAGAGCACAGGTTACTTTATGAAATTTAGGCAGGAAGCCAAGTTCCCACTACCTATCTGTTTCTAATTTTAATGTTGAAATCCCCACCTCTAACTCTTTTTTATTTGATAAGCTCCACAGCTTTCCTGATTTTTTTTCTCCTTTATTTTACATAGGAAGTGTTCGAGTCCAGATCTAATTTATACCATTTCTTTTTTACCATAGGCTACTCCAGCCTTCTTTTTCAATGTTTTTTTTATACCTTTTCTTACTTAAGTCAATGCTACCTGCAAGTAGATTATTCAGATATTTGAAAGTTAGACTATGTTACATATGGCTCTAAAACTACAAAAGGTTGATAAAATTCCTTCACTAGTTGTTTATTGTATATGTATATTCATGTGTATATGTGTGTGTGTGTATGCATATGCTTATGTGTGCATATATGTATGAACTCCCTGGTGGTACCAGATACATTAACTTTTCCAAAATATCCATTGGAAAATATATTTTTCATCTTTCTAGTTCACCCATTATATGATATCACCCATATCACCATAAATCAAACATCAGAGACATAATTAGACAACAATCTTTTAAATGTTTCAAAATTAATTGACTGGTGTGCCTGAAAATGAACACTACAACTGCATACTACCCATTGCAATATTTCCTGAGGACTTCTTTCCAAGGCTCTTGCCAGAAATTGGAACAATTTGCGAAATTAATACAGTGTTTCAGATATTACGGAATTACTACATTTTAGATTGCATCTAGTACTAAACTCTTTGTTTTAGGATAACTTGCAAAGTCTTTTGAAGGAAATATCTCCAGTTATCAATTAAAATCTCGTTAAGCAAAGAATATTAGTAGCTTTTCATGGGTAAAAATCTTGGCCTAACAAACGTGCATTTTTAGTCTTGGAATTACTTTGGTCCATCCAAATGTCACATTTCCAAAATAAAGCATTGGAAATTTCTGGAGTCAATTCAAGATTGCCTCTCTGTAATTCAAAATTTACTATGCGCTTTTAATAATAAAGAATTTAAAATTATTTTTGTTTTGGAATACGTGTATTACAGCCCTCTACGGATCTATTAATAGTTTTCTATTCTTAGCTCTGAGCTAAAACAGGCTATGTAACTTTATTATACATGAGGACCGGCTTTCACAAAGACCTACCTGCTTTACAAGTTTTACTGGGACAGGCTTCAAAAAATGATAAACCAGGGAGATATAATCTCTTAAAATTAAATTACCACACCTCCTTCTTTCTAACATAGTCGCTATGACCAGTATTGAAAAATGTGCATGCTTCTATCCTGGAGAAAACTTGCCTGGCCCCAAAAACTTAACTCAATTTTCAACAATACCCTAATTAAAGGTTTGCTTCTCTGCTAACAACATGGTTACATAGCCAACTGAAAGAACTTCAAATGCAGAGAAGTACGCAATAACAAATTCCTATAATTAACAGGAAATTTTTAAGAATACATTTAAAATTATAAGCATATATTTTTTTCAAAATACATATTTGGAAAAAACATGATTTATGAAAATATGTTTCTCTATTATTTCTTCTACTGGTACTATGTGTGTGCATGACTGATGACACACTAGATACACAGAGCAAACCTCTGCCTTCCTCTATGATTCCTCGGTTCTTAATTCCACAAAAATGGAAGAAGAGGATCTGAATTTCACACATTCATTAGACTGCATTCACTCAAAGCACTTTTTAACAACCTTTACCAAAAATTTCATTGAATCAAGCATATTGTGCCTTAAGTCAACAAAACATATAATTCATTTTGTAAACTGCCTGTATAAGTAAATGCCGACTGTAACTATCTGAATTTCAGGTCTGAGTTAAATCTTATATATTTAGAACCACAATATGCGAGTGACACAAGGATCTTGTTTATTGAGATACACAGTAGAACCTACGGAACTGATATTACAGTGGAAAGTAATCTAAATTGCTTTCACAGAATTTCTACTACTTTCAAGTAATAAAAATGTTACACTCTACACTCTAAATAAAATCTTAGTTGCTATCGACAGTTAGTATGAGATTCAGTCAGAACTACCAAGCTGTGAAAATAAGGCCCAACTTCTGTTGTTTTTGTTGATACATTTGGCATCCAATCATGAAAAACAATGTCCATGTCACTAAAATGGCCTCCAGGCATTCAGTATATCTACATCGAGGTTAAACATCTATGTGAAGATGTGACAGCACACCTTATAAAAGATATTATTGAGTAATATAGACTTTCTGTAATAACCAAACAGTAAAGAATATAGCTTTTTAAAGGTCTCCCCATGGCTGATCTCATGACTCAAAGATGAGAGACTGTGCTGCAAGCTAAGTAATAAAATCTGGTGGATACTGTGGGCTAGCTTGTGACAAATCATATCAAAGTATTATTAAAGAAGGAACTTGAGACCCAAGACTATTATTGATTCTTGACAGAATTTCTTATAAATAAATGTTGCAATCTGATCCTGGACTCCCAAGGCCCTGGTAGAATTCTGACTATTATAGGGAAGGTTGCAAAACAGTAACGTTGTATTAGTGAAAGTTGAAAGAAGCATATTCAGTGTCAAACAGGTAGCATGGTCTAAAAAGACCGGTAAGAAACCATTTATCACAGGCCTCATACACCTACAGCTGTGGATTACTGTTTAAAAAGGCAAAATAATTTCTGAGCTTTATAACAGGGCTATGAACGTGTTAGTGGAATGGATGTGTGACCGTTCAGAGCACTAAGGACACACCTCCATTAGTGTCCATATTCCTGCACTGAAGAGGCTGATACAGTCAACTGAAATGACAGGGTGATAAATATAAAACCACTATCATCAATAAGACTGGAATGTAAAAGCACTTAGTTTCAGCCTAAGTAACTCACAGAAAGTTTGGTTTCAAGAACCAATGTATCATCCATCACTACTCTACCTTCTGTTGACAAAGTAATTGTAAGATATCTCGAATGGAGGTTCAATATGAACTGACATTTTTGAAAGGAGGAATTGTGTGCTGCACTTACTCATTAAATGTATTTTCCTCCACTAAAGATGTTTCCTTTTTTAGTTTATGTATGAATAACTTTAGTTAAAGTTCCCTTGACACACTGACTTTGCTTTGAATAGCACCTATGTTCATTAACATAAAACCTGAAAGAAAATAATTTTAATGCAGCTTTTTTAACACTTCAAAAGCCTTTAACAAATTGATCGAGCACAATTATGTATTCTAAGGGGAATTGTAAAGAGATCACACAAGGTTGAAAAGTTCTGGTTAATAAAAAGAAAAAAATCCAAAGTAAAAACAGGCACTCTGTGTGGAACTTTGACGCGCAGTGGAAGAAAGTAATAAAATTATATAAAAAAAACCCCTAACGTCTCCCCATTTTAACACAGACATACAATTATTGTCTGTATTATTTAATGAATGCAAAATACCATGCTGGCTCAATAATGTAAAAAGAAAGCGTAGAGGTCAAGATAGTCAGAAACTGGAGAGAAGATAAATTACCAGTCCACTTACTCACTACTGAGATTAGTGAGTCAAGGCAAACCTGAACAACAACTTAGCAAGGAGATCACTCCAATTTATAAATATGTCTGGATGTCTTTGGCCAGGAGTAGATCTCATAATCATGGCATTCTTCTCTTAGTTAATGGTATAGTATTACTGGTATTATTTTGAAAGACTATGATAACAGCATTCTTTCAGAAACCTTATAAACTAAAACATCAACCCATTGCAGCTGAATGGATCAGCTGATACTGAGTGAGCCATTATCAAACGGGAAACAGATTCTGATCTGCAGGAAAGCAGGTTTTTTTCCATTATATTTATGGGCCTAAATTTATATCTGATTATTTTAAAAGAATATTTTAGACGGTGCTTTTGTCATCAGAGATTACTGAAATGTAGCCACATTTGTTAAATTCAACATAAAGAAGCAGAATAAAACCATCAGTAGATGGAAAGTATAGGCCCTATGGCTTCAAGCTCTAAAGCCTCCCACTTTACTTGATATTGAACAGAGGCAAGCAATCACAGATCTTTGTTTGCGTAAAGAATTTTCCCAGAATGGCAGAAGCTCTTTTTGGGAAGATGCTATAGGAAGACCTCCATTTGCATACCCTTTCTGTCCACCACCCTGTCAGCAACGCTGACAGCAGACATAAAATTGCACAGGCGCAGAACTGGCTGAATGGGGAAACTAACTGGGAGGAGAGGGGGGGAAAAAAAAAAAAAATCTGCAACTAGATCTTGGCAACTACAAGTTCCATGAACCTAAAATCCATTCCTTCCAGTGAGCTTCTTTGTGCTACTGAGAGGACTTTGCAGATGGATCTAGCGTACATTTATGGATTTGTAGTGGTATGAGACAGAGAGATGCTTTCTGACGGGGAGAGGGGAATGCCCTTACTGGCATCTCAGAGGATCACAGAAGAGCTCAGTGAACTCCACTGAAGACATCTGCTATTCTTAATAGACCTGAAAGCACGGCAGCAGGAACAGGCAGAAGTCAAAGAACAAAAGCAAGGCAGCACTGCAGGGAGTTAGAGCACTCTGCCCGCAGCCCAGGCAGCTGGGCCTGAGCTATCTCCTGACCAGCACTCCCTGCAGGAGGCAAAGGAGAAGACTAGGCAGTAAGGACGTACCCAGTGAACATTATCCTGCTGGTCATGGAATGACATTAGGCAGCTACCAGGAAAGTTACTGTTAGGAAGAGATTTGCACTGGTGAATATGTTGTTCCTAATAATTGCTTTCTGGACAAATTCTCTATTCTCCCTTAAATTTTCTCCATTGCACACACAGAATTAGGGTTTCTAAGTGGGAAAATGTCACATTACCTTCAGACAACGTTTATTGAGCCCAGGCTTCCAGTGTTGGGCTTGAGCTAATGTCTTAGTATTAAGAGAGCTGCTTTGACCTGCCTATTCTTTGTATCTGGTGACAACACTGGGCACAAGGGATACATGACTGATGGTTTGCAACAAAATAGCTATTACTTGGTGTGAGATCACTATCATCATTTGAACAAGATTTGCATTTTGCTGCAGATAAGGGGGAGTCTGGGAGTAGGCAGGTGATGGTGTCACCAGCAAGAGTGTGGGAACAAGACCGAGCACAAGGAGGGCAATCTTTATAGCAATCTCCTAAAGGCTGAAGGAGTAGGAATGTCGTACTTGCAACCCCCCAGACTAAGCACTCATCCTCCCTCCTTCCCGAAAAACATCTTTAGAAAGGACAGCTGAATGAGAAACTCCTGATCAATTTCAAGTGCCTCCTCCTCTATCTATCTAGAGGATCAGATACAATGAGATAGGACTACAGACTGACAAAATGCCGCTACATTTATTTTTTCGGTATTTCAGAGCTGCTGACTCAACACTAAAAATGCCTTTACAATATTTTGCTTAGAAAAGAATCGTTTCATTGTACAAGGTTAATATAAAATAAGTAGGATTAGAAGCATTTCATACCGCAAGAATCTTAAAAGTCTATGAGGTTATATTGACTAAACAGACAATAAAAAGAGGGGAAAAAAACCCAGTATTGTCAGCAACAAACCAACAGCACCGTGGGTCAAATTCTTTTACCCATATGCACAGCACAGAAACTCATCCTCTCTTGTAGTTCTGTTAGGATGTACAGGATGACTGGAAGAATAAAACACCATTCAGTAAAATGAGAATGACAAAATCTGGCACAGGATGGATGTTAGAAGTATAGATAAGTTCCAGCAAAGTATGGACTGAGTACATGTTTTGTTTATTCATCAAATGACCCTGCAAGATGGAGTTTTATTCTGTTAGGTTCCAATGTGTTTTTCTGGATAGGCTGTAAGGGATGTTTATTTTTCTGAAACTCAGTGATCTCTGTTGAAGCGTCATTAAAACAAAAACTCAAACGAAACCAAACCCAGATTAGTGCCAAGCAATCTTCAGAGACGATAAAATGAGTATGATTGAAGTTGAGATTCGAAAAAACAAATCTGTGTGTCGATAAATATAGTGATCAGGACGAGTAAGAGGTGTCAGACAGAAAAAGCTGCTGCAATGTTTGTTACTGCCAGCGCACAGAAAATAAAGCCTAGGCGAGCTTGTTGAAAAATTCTTAGGGGAATTTGCAGAGCACTACAGATTGATGTAGTAGTTGTCTTCAGGGGCGTATCATTTGGGTGGACAATGACCAACAACACAAGAATCCTATGTGGAACATTCCTATAGCAAGATAAGCTTCTTGTACCTCCAGCGATGCAAGATCAGAAATACTGCATCCTTCTCTACCATATATTATCCTTTCACGTTATCAGTTTTGTCAGTGATGAAGCCAGTTTAGGAGGTTCTTGGCCCTTCCCTAACATACTCCTTCTGCCTCTTCCCGCTCCTATATGCACACGCCCTCATGTTTAGACTGGCAGTTGTTTAGAAGGGAAGGGGATGATCTATGAAAGAGACATCAAAATGGTTTGGATTAAAACCCTCTCTCCCTCACTACCTTCTCCTCCCCAAGGCTTACATCTTCCTTACAGACAGATGTATGGGCACAACCAAAGTAGCAATAAGAAGCAAATGGCACAGACAAGGAACTTCACATGCAAACCTCACTCCTGAGGAAAACAATCTGCAGTTACAGTCTCATCTTGTGAGTACAGACAGACCTTGGTATTGAATTAGGAAGCATCATCAGACTTTTAATCACTGTTTACTTTAATTAAGCACAAGGTACTAATGTATTCAGATATTAAATGCCAGTCTAAACAACGCAATGCCAAGTAATGGCATTCAGGCTACCTCTGGGAAAGTCTGCATTGGTATCAAAAAAGCATAGCTGCCTTTGTTATGCTTTCCTCATTCCTGTGGAAAGGGCTGCAGAAACAATATAGACACAGCCAAGCTCATACTGAATTCCTGCTCTAGTTACGGCTACTAGGTAAGAAAAGACAATGCTTAAAAAGTCAAAGCACAGATAAGCGGCTGTCATGTTGCCAGCTTAAGGCGGGAAAAGTTACTGGATTAAGACGAGTGAGGAAATAAGTAAGATTTTATGACATTCATCAGGAGAAGAAATGTAGGAACAGTCTCAGCAAAAAAAAAAGGAAAAGGAAAGGACTGAAAACTGGATGTGCTGCCAGGAAGTGAGGAGGAAGAGCCGGATATCAAATTTATAGGTCCTCTGAGCTCTTGAATGAAGAATTTGGAGAAGGTAAAATGTCACCTTCATCAGTCTCGGCTGACTTGCTATTCTATTGCCAGATGGGACCATTATCGTCTGATTGAATTATAATCATGTCAAAACTCTACTTGGATCCAAGAATGAGCTTTCAGAAAAACCCTGAGTCAAGGCAGAGCTTTCCTGCCTTTGAAATCTGTAGAACACATGACCTGAAACGGGATTTAAATGTCTGTCTTTGACTCTTTGTAACACAATTCTATGAACATTTGTTACCCTTGGTAACTCCTGTGTGCTTTATCTCTATATTTTTCTTCTCTTTGTTTCTTTCTAATAGATAAAATGGCTATCTAAAGTTAAAATAAGATAGTTTTTTTACTCACTCGCGACTCCAGGAAATGGAGGAATGAGAGAGGATTCATTTTGGAATGACCTGAAAAGACATAAAAAGTAAAATGCTCAGCACACCAAGAAGTCAAATGTTTGATTTAGACCACATGCAAATTTTAGATAGCATTTCAGCACTAAAGGGGTATTTTGTTTTGTCTCAGTCAACTGATTTTCTTAAAATAGAAAGTGAGCTCAAATAACAACGAAATGATTATATTTTGAAAATGTTGAAACATTGTTTTGAAAATATTTGAAACGCAATGAACTATTCTGACTTAAAAAATCGAGCAGTTCTTGACAAACTACAAAAAAAAAAAAAAGGCCTGTAGAATTTGTTGTTATCGTTAAATCGGAACTTTCCAATGGTGAATAAAAAGGTTGTGGGAGAAGATGCTGAAGTATACCTCCTGGGCTCATTCATTCACTACTTCTTCACAATGTTTCAGAGCTGAAGCGGCAGTCACAGAACTGCATTTATTCCAAGAAAAAACTTTGAAACAGCTATTCTGGTGGTTATTTCCAGCTGGACATAAGACATGGTATTGCTGCTGGCATGTCTTTCTTTTTGAAGGAGCAGAAATCAGACTCCTGACTTACAAAGTGATCAGATTGCTCAATAAGGAATACTTCAGCTTTGATCTTTAAATTTTAGCAGAATAAGGATATTCTGACAGAATAGCTCAGAAACTGGCATTGGTCTCCACAACTTTTTATACCTATTGCTACCAGAATTTGTGCACTTTAGGTTTGCAGCATCAAGAAGCTGTTATCTCTCTGTGTCACACATATATTCACTACCATTGGATAATTATTTCCCTTTTCCTTCTGTTAAGAATTAAGAAGTGTGTTTTTGCAAATCTTGCATCATTCTCACATACTTCTCCTAGAAGTGGTGCCTGGAGCTGATCACGAACTACCCAACAAAGTATCCCACTCCCACTTCCAGATGTATTTGGTATCGACAGCACCATCCAGTATTGTTGCAAGAAGGCCTGATACAGCTTGCTGTTTGAAAAGCATCTCCTTAGCATCTCACAGTTTGCCATTAATTTGAAATATATTATAATTTATTTTGAATAGAAGTATTTCTATATATTCAAGCTGTATGCACTTATATTTTCAGTATATAAATCAGACGCAGTGTAGGAAACTGAGTATATTCTCATTAATGGAAAGCTCAGCTACAAATAATGTATCCATCCCACTGAAAACACTGTTATCTTCTAATGCTATATAATCACAAAGAATAAGGAAATAATTCTCTTCAGATGAGATTTACAAATGGGTGCCTAACTCCCTTAGACACAGTCTACAAGAACAGATAGAGGCTTACAAGAGCATGTTTCATTTACAGATAAAAGCAGGAGAGGCTGGATGTAGTTTTCATTTCTAGAAGAGCTTTGTTGTGGTTACTCCACTGACTAGAAACTGTGATTCCCTGAAACATTTAGCCCTTGAGAAAAAGAAGCAGGAGACAAATCATGTGAGGAGTGGTAGGGAATAGGAAAAGATTGAACACTTCTTCGAGCTGGAACATGTTTTACTAAATTTTCATCTCTGTTTGGCCAGGTGGTAGTTGAAACACATTAAATGAAAAGCTATGTGGGAGTGTAACGCTATGCTGCAGTTGCACTTTGTGCGTACACTTCTTATCTTTTTAGGAACTTATTCCAGATGTTTCAGTGGAGGAAAATAAAATAATTATCTTGGTCATGTTTTAAGATAAGCTCTCAGCAGGTCTGGAAAATGTTTTAATCTGGCCTTCCAGCTCCTTCAGCAAATTCCCTATAACATTAATTTTCTAAAACTATTTATGCCGCATTTTATTTTCTCTGCTATTTGATGTGTGTAGGAAATTCAGCCAACATGATAATAGAAAAGGAATAGAATTGCATCAATATTTAGTGGCAAACACTTTTTAGTGGTTTACTTCAGTAAAATGTGGCAGTAGACCATTGGAACCCGTGTACATAATTAAGGAAAATCTTACTATTTTAACTTACAACTGTCTCCTCATATATAGATTACAAATTGAACTTTTACATAAAGTATATTTACTTTAAATCCTGATAGAAAAAGATAATTTCAGCATCATCAATACAACATCAATGTTTATCAGCCTGTAGGTACGATTCAGCTTGGTAAGTCAGGGATAGAGAGAAACATTATATCTGGAGAGATCCTTCAAAAATGATGGGAAATTACATCAGTACTATTTGTTTTCCTGTGAAAAACAACAGAAGCCACAGAGCATGGCTGAATCCAAACAGACCAGTAGTGAATCCACGACAACACATATCATCTGCTCCTTACAGGGAGCTGCGGGAAGGGAAGGGAAGGGAAGGGAAGGGAAGGGAAGGGAAGGGAAGGGAAGGGAAGGGAAGAGTGAAAATGTTGTGTGTAGCATTCATTACTCACAGGTTTTGCCTGTAATTCTCAGACCTTCAGGTCCCTTCACTGATCACTTAATGAATACATGACTTCTCCCCTGTACACCGCTTGCTACCCCTTTCAGCAATGGTCAGTACACACAGCACCAGGACTCCGTGTCCAAGTTCTCCCTCTTTCCATTTTGATTTTGTTTATTCAGCTGGACTGATAAACACGCACTTCCAGTGTTAAACAGCTGGTATGAGCTCAGTATTGCCTCATGATATATGATGCCACAAATCTTGCTGAATTGTCCTTCTTTTCTCCAGTCTAGGCCCTTTTCAGACATTTTTTCTAGCCATCCTGATTTCATTACAGCAAATGTCATATCTCCTTTAGCTTACAAATTCCCAGTCACAGAACTCAGGCAGCTACTTTAATGTAATGTTAAATTTTTAAAAATACTTTCACGTTATACATCCACTGGCTTTTTAAGAGTAATTTCAAAATACTGTTATGTCCTGACCAATTTTATTAGTAGTTCTCCCCCCTTTCCTATGATCAAAATTAACATCTGTACAAAGAATATACCCTCTCTTTTAAAGGACTACTTTTCATCTTGAATCATGCATAGAATACGCCTTCTAACTCTATCCAGTGTAAATAATGTGTAAAATAATCAAAGCATCATCATGACCTGACAGCAGAAGCCTTTTGATGAATAGGGTTTTATGTAGGATTATCATATGACATTTCCAAACTACATTATATTTGAGTCATATACTATTGCATTAAATTCTTCCATCATGCTGGATTTGTACATTTAGCAAGTTATCAGCGTTCTCCTTTGTGGTCAGATTTATACAGCAATTGCAATCGAAAGCACCAAAACTACAAGAGGAAAGCTGAGCAGAGGCAGGATATTCTGCTAATGAAGAATCAGATCTTGTTATTGTTATTATGCTATGTATGTTATTTATTCCTCTGTTTAGTCCTGACAATGTTATTTGGTTTGTTCCGAGTACCAGATACCAATACAGTCCCTAAATGTGTTATAATTCAGAGTATTAGATATGCTGAAAAAGCAAGCATTGTAACTACACAACAGCAAGGTTGGAAGAAATGCCTTCTCTCCTGCACCTCACCACCAATACATCCCATTCATGGCAGTCAAATACTCTTTATCCTACAGTTTCTCTGCAAGTTAGATAGTGACCTACAAATGCACCATTTTCCCCAAAATTCAACAAATACTGTGCATGATGCCTTCAGAGTGTGTATATTGCAGCAAAATGATACTCGTTCCAAATGCACTCACATACCTTAACAAGTGGCCTCTGTGACAGAGCAAACATGAAGACTCATCTGATCTTTGGCACGCATAAAAAGTGCAATTGATTTGGATTCTCAGTTTTCATGAAGGCTGAAGCTGAACCATCACTACAGAGAATGATACTACAAGATCTAGGCTAGGTTAGGGAGAAACGGTCCTTGTTCTTACCAGCTAATTGATTGTCCCAGCTTTATGCATGATGTCAGACTTCATCTGTCAAGCACAGCAAGCAATGTCAACCCACAGTTGCAAAAATAAAAAGGTCTATTTGTAACAGAGAAGTCTTCACAGAACAGGCATAAAACATCCTCAAACACTCAGGCACTCTCAAAGGAGTGCTTTAACGCACTTTGCATTAAAGGTGTGAGTAAGTTAAGAAGAGTAGCCCAAGAATCAGGTAACAAAATAAGAAACAGAAATACAAAAAGAAACTGAGAGAAGGAAAAAAAGCCAAATGATGGAAGAATAGGACTGAATCAAAGAAAATGCAAAATCTTGTGGACCTAATGAATCTAAGTAACGAAGACAGGAGAGGAAAGAGAGAGTGTTAGAACAGTAGGAGAGGGATCAAACAAAACAAATGTAAAATCTACCTTAGCAAGTCCATTTCTTTTCCTGGACTCAGCTCTACCATCCGGTCTTAGGCTGACTTCTACCCTAGCTCACAAAAAATAGTTTTTTTTTTTTTTACCACTGGAATGCACCAGCTTGCACCAAAAGGCAGGGTTTTAACAACTAGATTTCCCAGAGGAAGAAACCTTTCTCCTTTGCAGAAGTTACTCGGTTTAAACAGTAGAGTGGAGGAGAAGGAAGAAGAATGGAGAAGGGGTGAGGAAGAGTGGAAGGCAGACGAATGACGACGAAGTCCACATGATGACAGAGACTAATCTAGGGCTCAGTAGCGTCCCCAAGGCTGGTGGTTGGTCCCTACCCAAAAATCAGCAAATGCCATTGCTATGACCCAATCCACAGTTTTTACCACGAAGCAACGGAGCAGTGATACAGTGTTTCTCAGCCAATGAACTCCCCATGCAAACGACCCTCTCAGCAATTTAAAATAGTTCCGAATCCTACCCTCTACTATGGTTCAAAATACATTGCTCTTCCACCCAAAATGCCATGCAGATTCCTAATTAAAGAAACAGACATGACCTTTTGTGCTCTGAACTATATTGTGTACTCTCTGCACACAGAAAATGGACAATCAAAAAGTAAAATAAATAAAATAAATAAATAAAAATCAATAGCTCTAAAAAGAACTATCTCCACTTACCCTTTCTCTATCAAGGACTAAGTCTCTAGAGGTCCCTTCCAACCTCCCACATTCTGTGAGCAGATTCATTGCAGCCACTGATGGAGCTTGATTGTTTATCATAGTCTAAGATCTAACAAAAACAGCCATGTGTTATAAAATAATATGGTTCAATTGAGATCAGAAAGGAAGACAATGCTTAAGAACTGAAAACACTTTAGCTGCTAAAAAACCTGTATATTCTAAATTATATGCACCATATCCAGTGCTAACTGACAATTTACCAAGTGCTACATTCCATCTGAATTAACCCAGAATACTGAGGTTCATTTTTCAACATTCTGTTCTAGCAATTATTTCCTGTACCCAGGTTTTGGATGAGAAAAAGTGGTACTAGGTTTCTTGCTTTTGGCAATAGATAGAACTCATATAACATTATTCATTGAAAACACAGCAAAAAGAAAGTCTCCCTTCTTAATAAAAGTGAGTTGATATAAGTATTTCCTGTTCAAATGAGTATAATCATGTCTCGGTTTGGAATACTTCAGTATCAGAAGTGATAACAAAAATATTTGGATGAATACAGTAATGAAGAGGTTAAATCGGATCGCAATTAGATTTCAGTATGCATGGTCATGTGGCTAATAGTAAATTTTCCTTGATTAACTGATCCTGTTTGTTAAGAGCTCCTATTAACATTAGCACACTCTATGTCGGTTGTAGAGGCACACCATGGACCAGTGCAAGATTAATGAAGGCAGGTACGCATGCTGATTAGAATGTGGTGGTTTAATAAACTCTTCTAACATTAAATTATTTAATGCATTCATGCTCATGTAGGCTATTCGATGGTCAGCTTGACCACCTATGTGTTAATATTGGGAATTGAAATGCAGAGGATGGAAGAAATATAGCAGTGGATGAGGTAATTAGCTCTCATGTCTGATAAATGGGGCAATACCTATGTGTATACATGTTTTAGCACATCACAAATGGTGCTTTCATTAACTGGAATCTCTTGCTGAAAATTTTCTGAACGTTTAGTTTGATTCTGATCCCATAAACAATTCAGCTAACTACTATAGCCAGTGTCTGTTTAATATCTGAAGCAAATTTGAAGCAAGCTATAGTGATAAAACACATTGTTAAAATATAACACAAAAATTATCCTTGAAGCTTCAAAGTCATTTGGATGTTCTTCCAGTGCACTGCTTTGAAACAACGATAATGTTTAATAAACATTACCTGAAAAGTTACACGCTGTGGGCTGATTCTTGTTTTATCTTGTGTATTCCTCTCTCCTGTGTCACTAGCAAGTGATTGTTAACTTTGCAGGAAACTTGTGGAAGTTTGAGAAAGATGTCAAGCCAAACAGTTGCGCTTCAAACCAGGAACAGCATCATCCAAGTGTGCACTTAAGAGCTGCATCTCATCTTGCTATGGGGCAACACAAGTCCTGTGTCATGTACTGTATCAATTCACATCAAAAGCAACATAAAACAAATGCAATGTTTTGATGTAACGTGGTGTGTTACATAATTTGATGCTCTGCATTTTGTCTTCAGTGGCATCCAAAACATAACAGCGGGAGAGCTGAGGACTAGCCCGGTAGTCCTCCTGCCCAACCCTTTTTGCTGGCATTTGAATCTCTTTTCAGATCATTTAGCAAATCTAAACAAATGACAGGAATGGCTGATGGGCTTCAATTCAACACTATGTCCAGCTTCAAAATCTTTAACAAAGTATAACCTTGCTAAAGCACTTTGGTGAATGAGCACTTTACTTATTGACTGTCGTCTCTGTCCATTCATTTACAGTAAGCCACTCATTTCAAATAGCTTTTGTAACATTTTAAAGATTAAAATGATATAAAATGAATAGCTTTAGTAGTGATCAGGCATGTAAGTGCATATTACTAGAATTTAATTAGCCAAGCTATTGCGTCATTGCCAATAGTACAATGTGACAATATTGATGAAAACACTCCATCTCTACAGGCTTAGGAATCTTACCTAAACATAGGTCTGTTAGACAGGACTGGGGTGGAAACTGTGCCTTTCCCCATAAGGTTTGGATGCCATCACTGCAAAATTTTTTTTTAAAAATGAACGCGTATGTGGGATAGAAATACATCCATAAAATGTAGGCAGAATTTAAAGGCAAAAAAAAGGTAGGCCATTGTCATGAAAAAAATGGATGCCTGATGTTGGCCTGCTCACGCTCACTTAAGTCATCTGAAAGATTCACAGCACAGCTCAAAAAAAGAAGACAACAAAGAGGAGTCCAGAAAAGCAACTGATCTAAAAGAATGGTTTTGCTGGATCTTGCTTGAAAGCATGATGGAGGCGTGTAAACAATGAGAAGAAAGCGAGCCTCAGTTTGTGTAAGCTAAGAGAAGCCTAGAGAGTTCTCCTAGCAACGCTGCCACTGGGGTTTGGTGATGTAAAACAGGGGAACTGTTTCCGGCTGTCTGATGCCACCTATGTGCAAGCACAACAGGATTTTATCACCAAACAAGATTACTTCACAAAATTACCTATCATCTCAATTTCTTTTCTAACTGAAGCTATTGGAAGATCCTAAATTTCTATCTATCTCCTTGGATTAACTAGAGTGATACCATTTTTCACCTGCAATTGCTCCTTAAAATTATAATAATAAGTAAAATCAGAAAAAAATATAGAATCGTTTAAATTGGAAAAGGTTAGAGTTCGAAAAATATGTCCCACCCTTCTTCCTAAGGCAAACAGTCTTCATTAATTTCCTTTCCCCACCTTGCAATACAACATCTAATTTTAAATCTGCCTTTTCTGACTTGGATCTCAAGTGGTCATATTGGATTTCACCTGGTTACACTGCATTTCCCATGCTGTCCCTCTGGGCAGTGTCTGCTCCTTAAGGCTAGCGCTCTGCTGCATGCCAAATTCTACTCACGTTATGGTGAGGAAAGACTGCTAATCATCAGGTAGAGGCAAGAAGGCTGGCAGTGAGGGAACAGCATACAGATCCATTCCAAATCAGAGAGAGGAAATAAATGGGTTGGAGGGACAGAATCAAGGAGAAAATCACCAAGAAAAGAAAAGGAAAGCAGAACTGGAAAGAGACAAAGACAATGTGAAAGCAACATTAGGAAAAGAAGATGGAGACAAAGTCGTAAAAAGAAGATGCACGTGCTTGCAGCTTGGTTTAATCCCTAACTGTAGCTCCTGAGCCCTTGTTGGAATAAACCATTATATGACACGGGAAAGAGGAATTCCCAGGCAGTGGAAGATGCAGCGTCAGTTAACGGGAACCTTCCCAAAAAATCCTTTCAAAGAGGCTATCTGAATATGAAGCCAGATCTGCGGGTGCAGGTAGATCATGGACCTCCACATGTGTGAGGCTATGTGCCACAGGATGCAAGGAAGAACATCCTGAATTTTGATCACTTGTCCTGCTTTGACAGATCTGAAGATAAGGAGAGACGATTTAATATGCGGCAGGATTAACAGGAGGCATTGTCAGATGAACTGCCTACATCTTCCTAAGCGGCTTCCTTCAGCTTGTAAAGGCTTTGACAGTTCACATTCTCAGATGCAGATTTCTATAACAGAACTGAGAGGTGTGTAGTATTGTACTCTCTGACAAGCTAGGATCCTGAATATCATAAAGACACAAGAACTGCATTGCATGAGGTAATTTTCTGAAGTTGCTGTACTTATTCCTGTGCTTGCCTAATCCTCTCTTCTCTCTCTTCTGTAATCTCTCCAAGTCCCCCTCCAATGCCCTTCCAATTACAGTTCCATGCTGCCCATCATGTCGTCGGTTAGAAGATACCAGGTTTGGATTAGCACTAAATTCCCTTAAGTCTTTCAAAGTCTCCACCTAGGTATGAAGTAAGCCTAAAACTTTAATTATATCTGCCCAACTGATTCAAGTTGTTCTTTCCAGCTAGATACTTGCATTTCAGGAGACCAGACCGGTTAGTAGCTTATATCTTCTGAGCATGGGCTAGCAACAAATTTGAAAGAAAAGCTCCCTGAACAAATTGGCTAATGCAGTATGGTATTTTTCGTCTTGAACTGTGGTGGTTTTCTTAAGCAGGTGACATATTTTTCACAAGTAGCTGCTGCACAAACAGCTCTCAACATGAATGATGTTGGAGTCTGCTTACTTTAAACGACCAGTGAAATCAAACAGATCATGTTTTCAGTAAAGTTGCCAAATTTCTTACATCTACAAATACACAGATTAGCTAAGCCCTACTAAGAAGGACCCAGGGCAGTAGAGTGAGTTCAAGCCTTGCCTTGCTCCAGATGCACACCTACGGCTGCTCCACACGTACCACAGAGGAACATAAGCCAATGGGTATCACATTGCCATTCCCACAATTTCCTTAGCTTTGCTGTGCTCTACTTGCATTACTTCTATGTGCGGCTTTGACTCAGCACAGAATTTGGAGGGGTAAGACTCTCTTTTACTATTTCAGAAATCGAATCTCCTTGATTTTCTGTCCTAGTATCTAAAATAGTAGAGTTTTCTATTATGTGTCAGGAAGACTTCATAGCCTAATCTGACTTAATTATCAGTCTAAATACAATATTTCTAATAATAATACAACTGCACAAATCAGTAAAGTCACATGCAAAATCAAAAATGTAACTGCATTGCAGTGCCTTAACACAACTAAACCCAAGAAATACAGTCTAATACATTTCTTCCTAAATTTCCTTTAAAATCCACACAGGGACACCACAATATAAATGAAATTTTAGTTTGTTTTGTTTAATGCTGCCTCTCGTGGCTATTTAAGTGCAACTACCTGGATCAGATGGATAGATAATTTGCCTCCTAACAGCTCACGTCTTTGCTTTATTAATCTGGTTATCTTTAAGAGTAGGTTTTCCAGGTCGAGACCCTGAGGGGAGCCACTTTAAAAGAATACTCTTTGTTGGCGTACAAATGACTATGATGTGCCAGTCACCTTCTGCCATTTATCCTGGGAGAATGCACGGTTTGGTTAGGAAACACCAACTGTGGCACTACCTGAAAAGCACTCTCACCCATTCCACCCCACAGCTGCCATCAGCAAAGAATGGAGGTTCATGGAGATGTCTGCTCCAGGGACAGAGGACGACTCTTGAATTCAACTTGCTTCTTCAGAGTATGTATCCACAAAGCTTGTGCCTGGAGAAGCATTTTTTGATGCCAAGAAAATACATAGGGTCCTGCTACGGAGTAAGAGTAAAAAAACCAACAACCATCTTATCTTGTTTCTTCCTTTCTTAGGGATGCTGGGTGCACAGCTAATACAGCCCAGACTTACAATGACAAAGTATTCTTAAAAGCAGTGTTTCTACCAGAAGATTTTGAGAAGTACTATAAATAGTCCCTAGGAAGCACTTTGTAAGGAGCACCTAGTGCACTTCATATATTTAAACTTGTACAAATATCCAGCGCGATGTGGAGGGATTAGGCCAGACAGCTACCATTAGCAGTAATGGCTGTTCCACCTCTGAATTCCTGGGTGTGACAGTGAAAATTACCTCCAAGCATCAGATTTAACTGGTTTTTTTCTTTTTTATTTCAGTTTTTTTCAAAGGTTGCTTCAAATTTTTTTTAAGCTGTTTCAATACCCAGAAGTGCTGAAAAGACTCCTTGTGGAGTTAATTTCAATTGGTAACTTGACTTTGAAGAACGTGTGTGTGTATATATATATATATATATATATAAAAACCCACTAGATTAAAGGAGCACTGCTGTTGCAAAGTCAAGAAAAGTTAAGGAATGCAAGAAGCAGGGCGGCTCATTGTGGCAGCAATTAAGGTAGAACTAACACTCATAATCTTAATCAATTCCCCTTAAATTCATAATTTACAATATGTTTTTAAATTATATGATTACATCATTAATTTTTCCCACTGGAAATCCTCACTTCAGTCAGTGTCCTACGTAGATGGTGCTCAACAAATGAGCAGGGCAAGTATTCAATATTTTTGCTATCCTCACTGTTCAGAGAATGGTCCCCCATCTTCCTCAGTGCACGCTCTCTTCAAACTGTATTTTACAGAACAAAGAATTTTCATTTACTTGTGGGATAGTCTATTACCCTCCATGGGATAGTATCTGAATATTTCTCAAACATTAATGAATTTATTTTCAGAACATCCCTTTGGTTCATTTAATTGTAAACCATTTTACAAGAGGGAAGCTGAGGCACAGAGCTAATAAGGTTAAAAATATCTGCTCATCTTGGGTTCTTCTGAGATGCCTAACACTTTTTCTCCTTACTATTAAGCATTATGCAACACTGTATTTGTTCAAGTGTACTTCCTATTGACCTACTGTAGCTATGAAGCACTTCACTAAATCAGAGCATACCTCTGTGGGGTAATGAAAACACACTACTGGGTCAGCTGGCACAAGTGCAATGCTGTTGCCAGTGGCAGCAGCAAGGGTTGGGTTTACATTTATGGGTATTACAACAAAAACTCAAGCCATCACAATGAACCTAGAGATATTACACTAAGTTTTCTCCTAAAACCAGAAACATAATTTCCCCATTTGCAAAGCAGCAGTTTAACAACCCATGTTTTCATTACAGGTAGAAAAGAGAACTATGCCCATGTAGAGAAGCAGGGAATGACCAATTTATAAAACTGTAACTTTACACCTTACACTTTTCCTCCAGAAGGCTGCCTTCCCCTCCAGCTCATGGTTTGAAATGACCCATTCTTGCTGGGTAGCAAGGCACAGTTCAGGCTGGATCGCACCAGGGCTGTGGATTGTTTCTGCCACCCGCCCTGACTGCCTGGCTCCTGCTGGCACCAAGCCCTGCACCGCCTCTCTCCCCAGCTGTGGCCCGCACTGCTCCTCGCCTCATTGATGGTGCTTAAGCTACCCCGGACTTATTTAACGACGGCTTTTGCTACTCCACCTCCGCCTGCTACTGCACTGAGTACTGAAAACTAAACACACTTTCTTGGGGTTCCTTTCATATGAGCACTGCAGGGCCAGGAGCTCTTGCTGTGGATAGGGGTGACCATTTCCTCCCCTCCCCGCCCACATGGGCGCATACAGACAATTAGCAGGCTCAGGAATGGTCCTCCAGTTTCCAGGATCTGTTGTCCTTTAAGGACACAAGTCCCTGTTAGCAGAAATGGCATTCAAACATAATGAAACACGTTCAAACCCCAGCATGTCTCAGGCTGGAAACAGCCCATGGCAGAGCTGCCTCCCCTTTGCTCTTCCCGCCAGCTTCCCTTGCCTCAGAGGTTCTCAGGGCAGTAGAGGAATGTGGGGTTTTCACTTTTGCTCTAGACCTCAGCTGCCCTGCTTCTTTGAAGGACTTCTCCAGCTTAATAGACATAACATAAAAATCCAGTTCTCCAGGACAACATTCAATTGCCACCCTCCTTAAGTGATCCCCCTTTTTGTCCCTCTCTTTGTCTAGTCGGAGTCTTTCTGGTATTTACTGTTGCTCACCCTAGCCTCATCGTCCCATCCTTTTCCTATCATTTTCTCCCAGCTGCCATACCCAACTTAACAACTTACTTTTTCTACGCTCTTTATATGGAAACGAAGTGGGGTCCTAGGATATAGCAGAAGGGCACTGAGATAACAGGAAAGTTTGTTCTCACTCTCAGTTTTGGTGCTCAAGTGCCTAAGTGCCCACCTTTCGGTGCTGGCACCATCGCTGCAAGTAAAGCCTGCTCTGCATCAGCAGCTCTGGGGAAGGAAGGATTATTGGTGCTCTCTTGGGGGCGAGATCTCCACACTTAGAGATGCAACCCAGGAGGGAGAGATTAAGTCTTGCCAAAAGAAAAAAAAAATTGAAGTATTTACCTGCTGAACTCTTAACAACTCTCCCTGAAGCAAACACTGACTGGATTTTTTTAATGGCAGATGACGACTTAGCCAAAGTTTTATGCTTCCTTCATAACAGTCAAAACCACCCGCTGATATGCTTATCCCTGCTGCCAAACGGCAAATCCTTGCTCCTTCCATGGGAGAACAAGAGCTTCTGAGTAAGACCGTAACTTAAAGAAAGGAACACAATCAAAGCAACATGTTTCCCCTCATTTTATTCTCTGAAATAGCAGAACATTTTCAGTAAAATTCCGAAACAAAATTGAATTTTTCAATCTAATTATTTCAATTAGCAACTGAAAGGGTCTTATAATGAGTACTTGCTGTCTATGTTGTGGCTAATATAGCAAGAGTGCCAACTTATGTGTCTCTTGCAAACAGATGGATGGCCTGACAAAGATATATATTTTTACACCTTTATGAGTCATCTGGCTGGAAAAGAAACATTTAAACTTGAATTTTGTCTCCTATTACAAGCATTCACTTGTCATCGGTCCACTAAGGGGGATGATGCTGTGGGAGAACACCTGTCTACACCAATTTCTTGCCCTCTTCCATCCATAATTGTATATCTCTGGGGAAAAAGGTGCTAAACTTAGTATCACAGGCACCTCCAAGTAATTATTTCACTCTAAAATTACATTGGAAGTATTCTGCAGAGGATTTTTGTAATTCCCTGTTTTGAAGAAGGCAATATATTTCAATAATCTTGTGTCGAAATTGTTTTTTATTAAACTGTCTGCAAATATAAGAAAATATTTTAGGGGTTGTTTAAATACTGAAAAATCAGCTTCTTCTTTAACAAGCAAGCTCACTCTTAGCCATTCAACACCTAACATGTCAAAACAAGAAAATGAGCATGCAATGTAAGGCTAAAAGGGGGTAGCTCTCATTGTGACAGATTGCTTTCAGCAACACCATCAATAACCACAACAGAAAAGCTTCGTGAACCTACTTGCACGAGTCTTAGCTTACCAACCTTTCAGCTCGGGAATTGCTTCTTCTACGGTCTACACAAAACCAAATAGAATCAGGGGATCATGCCCTCGTGAGGTATCTGGACTGTATAATAGTAATAATTATAGAGCAGTATTATTAACAATCAGCCTACATTTTTCACTGTGACAGATTCAATGCACTATGGAATCCAACTTTTAATTGAAAAATAGTCAAACTATAGCATTCCTGCTTGCAAAGATAAACTTTTCATTTGTACATGGATGCAGTCTTGCCTTAGTCTAATGCAACAGCTTTGAGGAAGATTGCCCTCATCTGTCTCAAGGTTATTTGCTAAACCTAACGCTTCAAATCCCCCTGATACTAGACAGCAAACTTGAGAGAATCTCAATCTATGTTTTCCTTAGTGTGGAATAACTGCTCCCTTCAAGGATGTTTCAATTCAGCCCATAAGGATTCAGATTGGACCCCAGAAACCGAAGTGCTAGAAATCAGTGTTGGAAAACTCATAAAATAACATGAAGTCCATATTCATTATTATCATTGCAGCTTGAAGTTATCATCTAGTCCTAATACTAAGCTGAAGCTCCAGCCCAGGGCAGTGATACAAAACTTTTTAGGTTGATTCTATAAAATGGGTACATACTCTGAAGTGTGAGATTAAATTATGACTAATTTTGTATTTAAAAGACTGATCTGTCATATAAAAAGGTGCTAGAGATAGTCACTACAACGCATTGTTCAATGCTGTGCTTCAAAAATCTCAAACTCTGATATCACAACCTTTGATTAGCATAGACGTTAGTATCTGGATGTAGCGTGCCCCTCTATCTCCCACCAAGATATAGCTAGATATATGTAGGGATAGTGAATGTCATATTACCTTGTAGCTGAAAACACTACCTTCAACTCCTCTAGCTCTCAGTCAAGAGCTGATAAACAAAGTGCAACATATGAAGTGTGAACCAGTTTTGGAAAAGGGAGCCCCATTTAAAAAAACACCTGCTAGGTTGTACGATGTGACTTCTTGGGAACATTCACCTCTTCTGCATTAAGAGACATACCAACCTAGAGAATTTATCAAGGAAAGAAAAATTCAGGCATAAAAAAGGGTAATTTATTAAATTAGTGAAATTATAGAGATAATCATCTAAATTTTTGCCTGTAAAATCGAGGATCGAGGCCAACAAAGATTCAATGTTGGTGCACTTTTAGAAATACTGGGAACTGCACCCAGGGGCTGCTGTGTCCTAGTAATGACCTTTGCAATGGCCTCATAGATAGACCTCTGTAGAGTTTTCTCCCTGCAATAAATGTCAAGTACATACTCATTTGACCTTCTCAAGTAAACTAAAAGTGAGACAACAAATGGGAAAAAACATTCTGATTAAAAGAGAAAAGCGCCTCTTACCTTGCTTTCTGTGAATTTTTGATGTAGAGTGAACACAAACACCTCAAAGAAGCATCCAAAGTACTGCTCAGTTAATTGCTGAAAGAATCTCCATGTATTTAAGAGGAATTAGGGCAACTGACAGCAGTTCTTTTTGCAATAACTTTGATAGACAATAAGTGCTCCTCCAGATGTCATCCTGGAGAGAGCAGTGCACATCTATCTCATATTTGTCTCTGGGACAGGTGGCAATAAATTTCTACTTCTCTGCTTTAATTTTGATGGTCAGACAGGCAGACAGGCATTTATTTCACAGTGGATTCCTTTTTGTCAGCATTTCAGAATATTAGCTCTTTCACAGTCTTCCTAGAACCACGTCTTGGTTCAAGCTTCATGAACACGAGCAGCTGGTTCACATAAAGGTCAGTTTCCTAAGTTTCACTATACTCCCTTATATTGTTTCCCATTAGGTCATACAGAGAAGATCCAAGCTTACCTTTGCTTTGCCACAAATCCTTTTGTATGTTATACAGTAGTAAAATGTAACAAATACGAGTTGATCAGTTTGTGAAACCATGTTAAGGTAAGTTATGTGGAAAACTGGACTGATGCTGCATTTACAAATCAAATCCAGTCAAGCACAAGAAATAAATGTAATTCCAACTAGACACGCATTCCTACTAATTATCGTGAATCAGGGTGGGGGAACTTCAGTTAGTTCTTAAGACATCACGTCTCTCTTTTCAAGACCTAGACTCTTCCCGCATTAGTGCTAATTCAACATTCAGAATAAAGTAAGATCTTGAATGTGTAAACAAAACTGTTAATATTTACATAGAAAAGTTTTGTTTCTGATAGTGTCAGTATTAATGCACAATGAAAACTGCTTTTTCAGTATCTGATACTGGGCTCTGATACTGCTAATGTCACTAAAAATGTCATTTTTAAATCACCTGAAGTAGCCTTTAAATAATAGTCTAAGTAAACTTACAGCGTGCTTACATGTTTAACTAGGATCCACACACAAGATTTTAAATAATACACACGTTGTCTGAGTGAAGGCTTAAAGCACAGTTGCACTGAAGCCAACTTACAGTATCCAACTCCAATGGAGAGTTAGTTAACTTGTGTCATATAATATTGTAATCTCCCATGTAGGTATCTCTTATATGTTAATTACCAGAGCAGCAGCCAATGTAATCACTCATCACTGGTGGCTCAGTGCCAAACTTTTTTTGCTACGGTTCTTGAATTTCTGCTCACCAAGTCACTGTGAAGAATCCTTGCTACTACTTCACTACATACAGTGAACACCTTTGCCTTCCGATACCCTGGCCGTTACGTATCATCTCCTACAAATCATCTGTGCAACTGCTACAGAACACTTCTGTGTGCTGATGGAATATTAAAAGGGCCTTGCTGGAAGAAATCAGAAACATAATCAACAAGAATAAAAAGGGTCACAAAAATCCAGATAAATGCTTTAATGTAAAGAATGAGAGGAAACAAAATAGGAGTGAGAGTGTGCAGAAAAGAAGTGAATGGGATGACAGCAGAAGAGCATAAAATGAACATGGAAAGAGGTTAACGAAAAAGAACCGGATTTTGGGTGCACTCTCCACAGCTGAGTTTGCCTACTACTGAAGCCAAAAGAGGAGATTAGAGAATGGCTTCTGCTATGAGGGGACAGTCAAGGCCCTGCCTGAGCCTAGAAAACTTTTACAAAGACCAGAAGGTATTGAGATTCCCTTCCACACACAAACAGCCTCTCTTTCTGCTGCAAAGATGCAACGTTTCTTTGAGGGGTGGGGGAAAAAGAAGATGCCTCCTACCACCAGAAAGCAGAAGAAAGGCACAGGAAGTCTCACTTCGCAAACAGCTCCCCCAGCTCACTTGGGTGTGACATTGCTAGGACATGAACAATCAAAGCATATACCGCAAACACAACACTTCAGAAACCGTATCAATGACAAATATTATACCAGCTCCTATCATGCATGCCTATATTGTAGTGAAATGGTACTTTTTCAGTTGTGTACTACCTTTAAAGAAATGGGTGAAGTTTATTTGTTAATACTGAAGCTAAAAGCAATCTCTTTTACAAATTAAAAACTCTCATGAAAAGTCTGATTCCTTTTCTTATTCAATACAGCGCATCAGCAATCATTTCAAAAAGTACAGACTTTAAGCAGTATTGCTGATCAACTATAATATACTGCATTTGAAATAAATTCCCTATTAAAATAGGGACTTTTACTACAGAGTTACATTTTAAACTTTTTTTTTTCCAAATAAATTATGAAACTTTTGCACTATGAAAGCTCTCAGGCAAAATTAATGGTTTTGTTTTGCAAATTAATTTAGATATTAAAAAATTATATTTTCAACCAAGATCTCAGTTACTCAGATTAAATATTAACCAAAAGCTGTCTTCTGCTTAAATAGAATTTAGCCTTTGAAGTGTTTTTATTAATCTCTTCTGATGTAGGTGCTTGAAATTCTATGAAAGTGCTGCTGCTACCAGTTCTGTGCATCACTTACTGTAATTTATTTTCAGAACATAATTCTATTTATAAATGAAAATCCTATTAAAAGAAGACAAGAAAAATTAGTCCTAGACTTTGCATTGGTAGAGTAGAAACAAAATGAGCGGCCTAACCTGAAGTGACATTTACAAATTACCTGTTAATTTAAACTGGGTTGAAGGATGACAGAGTTTAGTCAGACTGACAGGAAGTACCGAAGGAATGACAGTTGGGCCTGTAGTGGCCATAAAGCTCCCATAGCAAGCACATTTATCTGCCTTCTCCGGGAAAAACTCTTGTAGTAAATAATATATTTGTTAAAATATTTACTTTGTGGCAGCCCAGTGAGTGAACATTTTATGGAGCTGACCGCCTCCCCCTTCCAATCCCTTTCTTTTTCTTCTTATTTTTAGTAGGGATAAGAGCTGCTTTAAGATGGCCACCTGCCTTTACTCACATGGTTGATTCATCACCACCCCCCTAAAGCTAAACCGCATGATTTTCTTAATGAAAATGAGACAAGAAGTGACAAGGCTTGTATCCTTGAGTTGCTTCAGGATAACATTCATGCCCTGAGACTGGTTCTTTTGTTCACTAGACATTCTTTGAACAGACATGATTGCGTATCAAGGCCATGCAGGACCAAATATTTATAAAGATAATAATAGCTGCTCTTACTCCACTTATAAATAGTGTGGAGAAGACTCAAGACCAAGTGCAAAGAGTCTCATTATTTATTCACTTTCGAAAACCAAAATGGCATTTGAAGGAGGAGGCTCAAGTGTCTTACACCTTAACATTGGACACCAAGTGTCCAAACGTTTATGAAATACTTTTATAAAATATTTAAGCTATACATGGAGTATTTGGGAGTCTTAAAATAATCTTACGACAATCAGTAAAGAAGCATATCATATAGCTACTGTAGCTCTTTTCTGCAGGGGAGTACCCCACGTATGTGGAGAGAAACGCAGGCTATAGTTAGCTAACTCAGCCCACATACAAGATGCTCTTGTGCATGCTTAATAAAAATCGATTTAATATTTTTAAACAGCAAGCTGTATTTTATATACACATACAAATTACTGAACACATTTAAAATGTTATACCTTGGTTTAGAGATCTCAAAAAGCACACGCTTATTTCATTCACCAAGCACCCCTTGCCCAGGCACCCATGGTCTCCTTCTCTCATCACACCCACACTGCCTCATGCAGCCCACAGGTCATGTTGCAACAAAGGAACTAGCACAAATTCTTCACTTTCTGCTTACTCTAGGGGTATATAACTTGTGCTGATATAATGCAGCTGGGCATAATTGTAAACGTATCTATCAATTCTCCAAAACAATTTTGTATAAATTCCTCTGCCCTCATGAACATCATGTATTTACAGGTACAAAACAAATGGTACTTGGAGATTGTGTTTAGGTTCCAGAACAAAGGCAGGAATTACCATAACCTATTTCAACAAAAATCCGAAGTCCTTGTTCTAATGCCATTTCCAGAAACCTTGCTTTTGAAATTGATATTCAAAACACAAAAATGTCAACGATAACCAAGTTTGTGACACCGAACAAAATCAGGGTTTCTGTAGGTTGCTGTGGAAGACTTGCCAATGAGTACCATCATTTTGCAGTAAACCTTTTAAATGTAACTAATTCCTGATTTTTAATCTTAGCACGGGATACTTTATTTTTTTCTTTTTTAAATAATGGCTTGACAGTGATGTAATTTTACACCTACTGTACAAAAGATTTTCCTTATTTAATAGCAGAGTATAAATTCTGGAAGCAGAAGAAGATCTTATTATTATGGAAGAATAGTAAAACAAGATCTACAGCACCATTACTTTTGAAATTAGACATTGTACCTTAGTGAAAAGATCCAAATATAGACCATGCTCTGCTCTGTAGTATGTCATTGATGAAAAATTGTCCTCAAGTCCTACTTAAAGAGTCCAAGAGGACACAATTAATATTTTGATTTCTCTCAGGAAAAAAGAAGCTACTGCAATAGATAAAAGTTTTGAAGCTCTACTAACGGTGGGAGGAGACTAACAGAAAAGAGTAAAATAAAAAAATGAAAACTGAGTTACTATAGTTGATATGTTATCCACATACTTCCCCCCTCACTAAAACTGGCAAGGGTTCACCCTAATCGCAGAAAGGAAAAATGACCAGTGGGATTATCCAACTCCAGAGTGAGAAAGATGTTTTCTTCTGAGATTGCCCAATACAGTGAGGAGAAACACAACCCCATCTCCAGCTTGACTCTATGATATAGAGTGCTTTCATATGTCTTTGTACATCTACCATATATCTTTGGGGAGACTATCTTCTATTTAGACTTGGATACAGAACTAATATACAACATGTTATTAATTCTCTCCCTGAAATCTTTGCCCAGAAAGCCATTTCTACTTCTTTGGCCAATCACAATTATTTATCCAAGCTTATTAAGTGTTCCTGTACTGTAAGACCGATATCCTTGCCCTTATAAAGTATATCAAGGACATATGATAATGATAACGATCAATGTTATTTTAACACTGCACAAAAAGGCCAAGATGTCAAGGCCACTTCTTCATTAGAAAAGAGGACTATTGATTATTAACTAGAGACTGGCTAGAAATGAAGAAATTAATAGGCAGATTACCCAACTACCAATTACCTGCAAAGACTTAGTCAGGTATTTGGGATGCAAATTAATTACATGTGGTGGTGGAGGTGGACTTGTTCATCATTCAACGCCATTATTTTGATTGCATGTATTACAGGAAAGGGAATTTTGGCCTATACTTGCACCAATGGAAAGAAAGGGGTTACTTTTTAGTCTAGTAATGTCATGTCTATGCAGGCAGACTTTCAAACCATCACATGAAAAGTTCTGTAGTCTCTCAGAACTAGTCCAATGAACTGTAGCAAACAGAGTTAATATTCATTGTGCCTTAGGAGTCATTACGGGTTAGCCAGTGACTGAATAGCATAAAATGCTCTCCTGGAAGAGTTTGGCCTCTTCCAAGAATCTGAATACTACTATGGCACTCCTGAAGCTCCATCCACAGGGTTCACACCATATGTACTTACCTCACACCATCTCTGCCCAGAGAATCTCCTCTGTGTTTCTATAATCAAAGGATCTAATTGCCTTCTACATATTCAGAAAAGGTAAAATTCACTGCTATCTGTTGGGGTTTATTCTTTCAACTACTGAAACACATACCTTTCCTTTTTTTTTTTTTCTTTCTTTTTTCATCACCTGCTTTTTATTGAATTTTAGAAGAGTTAATTCTGATGCCCTGGCAGAAAAAAAAATGAAATAAGAGCTACAAGACACTTTGCAGCTCAGACTGCTGCTTCAGGAGGTCATGTCACTAGATATGAGGTAATTTATGTAGGACTCTAACCAGCATTCTGAATCCCTGATTCCTGTTCCCCCGGGGAAAATGGATGCCAGCAATGAGTCATGTGTCTGAATTATGGCAGGAGACCTTATTTTTCTAACTTTGTTTGCTAAATAGTGAATTATCTTTGGAAAACACTCCTAAATGTTTTAAATTTTATTCCACATCCTAAAAACATCACTGTAAACCTAATGCATGCAGCTAACTGTATTTTCATCAAAGTCCTTCATTTTCAGACAAAATTTACATTATCAGAATCTTTTACTATACATATACTGATTTCTGTCCCTCTGGTAACTGAGCACTCAGAGCAGAGGAGGACTATGGTTTGGATGTCATCCTAAAATACTTTTTCTAGCTTTACCACAGCTATAGGACTTGAAGTAAGAATTAATTCAGATAAATCCTTTGGCCTACGTTTCAAGCCTTACAGCTTATGAAAATGGATAGAAGCGGGAAAATTTTATTCCTCAGAATTCTGCATCTCTTAGTGAGGAGACCTCTTGGGGAGCACTTCTGTGTTTTCAGGCTGCCAGGTAGATCTCAGGTAAGAACAGGAAGTTCTTACTTCCTTATTGGCATCACACTTCGAGGGTAAAAGTGATTTAGATTCTTAAATCCATTCTCTAACTGCCATTGGGATTCTTAAAAATCACTGTTCTGTTGCAATACCTTCACAAAGGCCCCTGAATTTCTCAAGGCTGGAAACTGCTTAAACATGACCATGTGACCGATTCACATCTAGACCTGACAACCTTCAAAAATTAGACATCTATCCATCAGAGTTCATCAGATAGCTGTCTGCAGAGCACTGCCAACCCCACACAGAACGGAGCAAGCAGGAGGTTCCGTGTTGCTGCCACTCAGCCTAGTAAATCTAGCTGTTGCTGTAATACTCAGGATACACTGTCAATTCCACTGTCTGATTTGGAGCAATAATTGAACTTAGGTCTCCCTCCTCCCAGGCAATATAAGATCCTCAGAGATGAGTCTTTCTCAGTATTTCTCACTGAGGCTTTTAAACTTTGTTTAAACTGCTTAAACATCCTTTGGGACAGATGGGAGAGAGATGGGAGGTCTATAGGCTAGTGGCCAGAACAACCCCTAAGAAACCCAATCGTTCATTATTGCACACAAAGTTTCCCCTATATCATTCTGACCATGCCCACGCAGCAGCCACTTACTGGGGTCACAAGGCATAAGAACAAAGCAGTATGGGCAGCAGAAAAAAAACTACCCCTCCCTAGCAAACACTTGATGAAATCACTAACACAGTGAGGCCAGATCTTCAGAAAACACATGCGGCACCATGAGGGAAACAGAAGGAGCAGGAACAACAGCAAGACATACTCTGCATAAGAAGAGCAAGGCTATCAGCTGCATAACTAGACTGGCCATCCCAACCAAAGGTCGTGACACCCCAGAGATGCACTGAAGCTTAAGGAAGATGGGAAGGATAGGGAATACTTTCCTTTACAAGCCATAAAACCTACAAGTCACGGTTGAAACTTCACTTGTAAACTTTCTGACTTAATCAATCATAGATGAACTGCACAAGAAATACACAAAAGGGAAGGGAGGGCTGTGCAGGAAACAGGGTACCAACAAGAATTTGTTCGTAATTTGCCACCTTCCCTTTCTACAGAGGCAGCTGAAAAAAAGCACAAAAGACCAAAGCACGCACTTCTGGGACTACAGGGTAGTTTTTTAACCTATTATTCACATAAACTAAGGCTGTGATTGCCAAAACGGAAGTTTCTTTCCTTCAAAGACTCTTTTAAGGAATTGTGTGTTCTTTGCCCTGTGCTTAGTCAGTGCTTGTAGGAATGTAACTATTGCACAGTAAGGGCAGTTAGCAAGAGTATTTTATTTTAACTAGTTTACTTAGAGGAGGCTGAAATTGATGGGTTTGCTAATTTCTAGAGGAATCTTTTGGTTTTTTAACCAGATCCTTGTTGCTGCTGATAACACATGCCAAAAATACTATAAGCTTCTTATTCCCACTGGACTATGTGAACTATTTGGCAAATGTTTCCAGCTTTGACAATAGCTCCACGCTTTCATGACATTAGCCTCTATTATCATAGCCACTTTCATTTGGTTCTTTTTAGCCTGCAGGGACAGGGGCCTGGAACCTGTGCTATATTATGTGTAACCTCACCGATTCTTTTTTTTCCAGACTGTGAGTCATTCACATTTACGCTTAGAAAGCCCTTTTACCAAATTTTTAGACAGATGACCACGGCAAGACTGAGGCATCCATGCCCTGGAGCATTCTTTTAAAAGAAAGTTTAGTCCAAATCTTATTGAGTTTAAATTCCACCATGCCAGAGTGAACCAGGTGGTCTGTGACAAGCAAATACTCACTTGTCCATTGCTTTCCCTTTCCTTGTGCTCATTAATCACATTTTGATGCTACTATAATAGAAAGCAGACACACCGAAAGCAGAGAGCAGAAAGCAGAGAGTCCCCAATCCCCTTTCCCATAGGAAAGGGATAACATAAACATCTATTACTGATACTATTTGTATTTTTTTTTGACCAGTAAAAATTTAAGATGCAAATCCTGGCATCTCCCATGAATATCAGTAAGTCTGAAGTGGGAGAATGAAACTGGTTAATGTAAGAGGGTTTTGGGTACTTATTAAAAACCCTAGGGCCCTTGCTGGATAGACTCAGGCCAAGATACGCAGTCTGAGGAGCTCTTCTGGCTTTGCTTTGATTAAGATAGCATCTAAGTAAATAAATATTCTCACCACCGTGGGCCTTAGGGCATGAATAACTGGTCTTATAGCCATAGTAAGCCACTACGCACTGGCCAAGCTCTGTAACTACAGGCAGATTCAGTGCCCCTTTCCGGGACAGCCCAAAGGATTTCCTAGAACTTGAGTGAAAATGCTGAGGAATTAGTTGTTTATGTTTCCTATAGTTTTTGAAAAATACTCATAAAAGACTTTGATCTTTAAATGAAAATGGATAGTATCCCAAACTCACCCAGGGTCCACAACTACAGAATCTCGGGGGAATTTCTTCAGGGCGTATATCCTTCCCAGTCCAAGGCTTCTGTTCTCTGATATGGTCAGTTAATTTGCTTATCTTAAATGCTGACTGGTATACAAGATACACTAGGTACACTAGATAGAAATAAATACATAAAATTTTAGGTGCTTTAATCTTACCAGACAGATTTAATAAATGCACATAACTAATGGGTATATAATGACTTCCCTAAACTCCTACTTGTAGATCATGCATTCTATTTCCCAGTACATCTTTTTCCCCATGAAAAATTAAATTGGAAAGTCAACAAGACAGAAATCATATTGGGGACATTTTCAATCCATTCATTTACATTTTCACTCTTTGCAGAATGTGGGTAGTGTATTTTTATGGCATGTTTGGTTGCTATTCAAAACATCTTTTTTTTTTATTCAATAGCAAAATTATTAGATGAGTAGAATCCTGTATGCATAATAAGAGCACAATTTAAAGCTGTCCCTAGGCTAATTTATGAAGCACTAAATCAATTGGAAAAGTTTTCCCTTTTTCTTAAAGAGGCACAATGTTGCTTTTTCAGCTGGTTTTGTCTGTTTTCATGGTCTGCACATTGATCATAGCCTGGTACAGTTAGCCAAATGCATATAGGAAAAAAATATCTGAGGGATGAAACTACCGCTAAGCACACTCTTTGTTGGTTTGTTTCACTTTCTTTTCTAAATGAATTCCCTGTTAACTAGTGCACAAGTCATTAATGAATGTTCACAGGCATTGACCAGTGTGTAAGAGAATGCAATTAATGCCTAGGAGTTTTGCAAACACATATTTGCGATTGCACAGAGACAAGGCTTGTAAGTCAGCCTAGCAAAATGTTATGTGAAATACCTTTATTCACACCCGAGCAAGGATGTGTAAGCACATTAAGTTTCCAATAAACTATGGAAAAAATGTGCATTCCAGAGAAGGCATTGTTGCTTCTTAACATCACTATGTGAAAATAATGTTACCTAGTGCATACATACAGACCTCAAAGCATATTACAAAAGCAAGGAGGTATCAATCCCGTTTGTATTGATAGGGAATGGAACCACCCAGATGACACAAAATCCCTAGATCATCCAGCAAGAGAGACAACAACAAAATCCAAGGCTCTTGCCTAGATCAGCACATTTCAGGACCACATTGCCTACTCTCATTTTGCATTTGTGATAGTGCTTTAGCCTTGGCATTTCTAATTTGCTTACAGAAACATGTTCTGAAGTGGTATTTTATCCACAGATAATTGCTACTGATGGCAGTTGCTGGACTTTCCCAGCCTGAAACTTCTCTGAGGGGAAATAGTTTGCAGTTTATACTCTGCTCTACAGATAGCCCTATAAAGACCTTTTGTCCTAGTTTCATGCATAAGAAGTTATACAGAGAAATCTTTGTATTAGTAGGACTTACCTGACAGTTTTAGATTGACTAATATGTACACTCATCTCAGACAAGAAGCTCTTCTTGAAAAAGAGGCGGAAAAGATAGCAGAAATTTCAACTCTTTGGGGGCTATTCTGACAGTGTAGTCATTGACTGAGAAAGCAGGAGGAAATTTACTGTTGCGTTTTAGTTGTTTTCATGTTTGATTTAAAATGTAATCTGTCGCATTATAATGTACTCTCATCCTGGGACTTTTAATTAGACACATTTTGGAAATTCAAAGTTTAAACACATGCTTTGTTAAATTGGTAACAGTTACACCCTAAACTGGTAAAATGAACACAATTTTATCCAGCAGAATTGCAGTATAGGTTCATAGAATTAGTCTTTGATTTTATGATCATGTTTAATGCCTCTCTAGCTAAAGAGAACCTAAGGATTTGCATATATGTATTTTTGTCCTTCAGAAGGACAAATGATATTTCCTGTTCATGTAACTGGCATGAGTGCTGCATCCCCCTACACGACATAGTTTAAAGGGTATAATTAGCAAAACACAGACCTTACTTGTCTGCCACCATCTGAGGCTGAATGGGAGAATATTCTATTCTTATATTAGTGTTGACAATAACCAGAATAGCTTGAACTGCTTCAGATATCCTGTCCCTAGGCGCTGCCTTTCTAATACGGGATTTTTCACATCTGTTATCTATAGGGAAGAATGCAAAATGCCTCTCAGAACTATCATTTGGACTTTTAACACACTTTGCTGCATTTTAGGTCCATGAGACTGAGATAAACATATAATATTTCCATTTGGCATAGGTAACATTACTCCACTGTTATTTTTTATTTGAAAGAAAGCTGTACTTATTTTGTTGGCCAGTTCACCATGATACTCTCCTCTCCTCTCCACATGATACTCTCCTCCTCACAGCTACGTCATACCCACAGCAAAAGCTGTTGATCCAGCTGTTAGTACTCACTCAGAGCAATGTTTCAATTGCTCTGAAAAATCTCTTCCAAGATGCCTTGTCCTAAATTCTCTGTAATCAGAACAGCCATAGAAAACTACGATATAAAAGTGCTTAACAGTGCAATATGCACTCAAGTATCTCAGCAGTATGGATCTGTATGTGTACACTTAGTTCTTTTAAGGCAGGACTTGAAACCCTCAGGCAGCGTCTTTGGACTGGGTGAACAGGGTCACTGGAAGACTTTACTAAAAAGAGTTATGCCTGGTTTCATCACAGGAGAAGGCAAATAGGACAGACAGAACTTATCATAGGATTTAATGACTTTAGCATGCCATTGAAGTGACACTGAGGAGGTGTGACATCTATTCCACAGGCTGGAGTTGCAATGGGCAGTGAGAGAAATGTTCCTTTAATTCAACAGACATAGAGTTTATTTTACCAGTTGGAAATAACGGGGATCTGTGAAGGTAAAAGAGGACCAATATACATGCATTACTTCAAGGCCCACTAAAACCCTCTTTGAGAGCATAAGCATTGCATCTGCCTCATGCTGGCCTCGTTTGCACAACTAAATTCACCCCAAATACACCACACAAAATAATGCAGAAATTCTGTGCCTGCAAGAGGGGAAAAGGACTGTTGCTAATGTTTTGTTAAAGTCTCGTAGTTCTGGCGCCATTTTATAAGTGTTGGCAATATCCTCAGGAATACCTGTGTAAGTACCATTAACATAAAATACAAAGTGGAATTCGGCATGATGAGATATTTAAAATTTAGACACGCACTTGCCACATTTAAAAATGTACTTCATAGACACCTTTTTAAACAGTATATTTTTAAAAAACAAGTCAATTCAATGCCTTATGTTTTGAGTTTTAATTCTAATCAAGCTGATTTCTCGTCATCACAAACATATACCTGCCAGTAATGAAGGTTGTTTAATTAGGTCCAGATAAAATAGCTCCAATTCTGTTTCTGATCCACCTGTCAAAGCAAATCAGTCTTTTGCATGACTTAAAAAAAAAACAAATTAGACTAGCTGATGATTTTTTGCATATTCAAGTAGACATACTGAAGATAAATCCAAACAGAACTTGTGACTGAACAAAAGCCTGAAACGTGACCCCAAAGATGAAGAGATCTTGTTCTGCCAGAAGCAGATTTCCAAGCTTGGTATTTGAGGATTATGAAGTCAAGGACAGGGTGCTAAAAAGTGGCTACTGGAAAGGAAAGTAGTGTCTTCCACAGCTTAGGGCAAGGTAACGTTTCAATGCTATGTAAAATTAAACACAAATAACAGTGTTAAAGGTCCTACTTAAAGCCCCAAAGCCAGGTGACTTCAGAACAGACATGTCCAACTCATGGCATTATAGCTGTGTGGAAAAAAAATACTTTGCTGTTTGTGCTACTATTACAGAAACAAGTAGAAGATGCAGAAGGGCTCATAGCGTTGAATGCTAAAAATATTTTCTGTTTAATTGGCTTCTAAGATGGACTAGTAGTTGGAATACATTTACTGGTAGGCAGATAGTGACCTAAATTGACCATCACAAATGGCATTATTTGACATATGAGATGTTAATTAAAGCAACTCACTACAGCTCTGAAATCACTAACAACTGCTTAATACTATGGGAGTTCAACCAACAACTTCCAAAAGTGTAGCATTAGGCACAAATGCTGGGCAGTAGACTAGAGTTAAAATACTGATTAAAAAGCACCACTCAGACACACACTGTTAAAATCTAGAAGACAAAAAAGGTAGCTCAAATTTTAATATGAAAATTATCTACTGGGCTGTGATAAGCAAATCAGTCCACATGTCCTTGCCATTTATGTGCTTACTGTGTACTCAATCCATTAAGTGAGAACACACCAAAAACGTCAGGGTTTCATGTGTTTTTTCCCATTCGAGCTTACCATTCATTTTACTGAGATGATACTTCTCTCATTCTTTGACTGCTTATCAAAGGGGTTCTACTGATGTTAGCTATTAGAGCACTAACTATTCTCGAGTCATTTATAGAGATTGTATTGGCAACTGGTGTGCCTTCTAGAAGATGGACTTGTTCATTTTGATTGATTTACAATGCATGATGGTTTGCTCTTTTCTTCCCACTGGCATTGTAAACACCATCCTCATTTTGTCTTTAATTTGCTTAGATAGGACATTTTTTGATTTGGCTTTCCAAATGCAGTGACAGTGGTCTGATTTTATCAGATGTCTACACTAACTTCTTACCTTATCCAGATAATTCCTGTAACGCACAGTTATGGTAGCTACAGGGCACAGTTGTTAAGACTGTACCAGATTCCATAATGTTTGGGTTTTTTAATTCTTTTCTCTATGAATAAAATCCCAACCCAGTAAAGTCAATCAGAGTTCTTCCATTTCCCCCTATCACATTCATATGAGAGAAAGTTAAGAGTATCAAAGTCTCAAAATCCATTCATGTTTGTTTCATTAGAGTCTCTCCACTTCATTGTAAGGAAATCTGTCTTCTTAGATGACGAGGTCTGATGTGCATCTCACAACCTTGTGTTGTGAAAATAGCAAGGCATGAACTTGTTATGCCTCTGTGTGGCAAACAGTTTCACAAGTCCTCCTTGAAATGAGGATATGACTTGTTTTCACCGCCAGCTTATTTTGCTCAAGGTACAACAGGAATGAATTAGGATCATGAGTCAGAGGATAAGATTTTTTTTTTTGTGTGAGTCATTAGGTCTCAGCCTGGGAAGAGCTATCCATTGATTTGGTTGCCAAATGAAGGAGCAGACTTCCCCATGTGATTCATACTCACTTGCTCTGTCTAGAATACATGCCGTTCTTTCTAGTACTGGATGCCCATGATTATTTGTTATTTCTACAGTTACAAAACGACAGGTTGACACGATCCTGCCTATATCTCTGAAAAGCAAGGGTAGCTTTAGAACAGCTGGCTGTTAAAAGGGTTATGTTTTAACCTGGGCATTTGCACACAATTCACTCATGATGTTGCGTGTACCTGTCACCTCCACCATACTTAAACTGGATTGTATACAGCTATTTCATTTACGTAACTTTTTGCCTCTAGATCAGAAATAGATGATACTTGTTTCAAATACAGATGCTGCATTATTTCAAAATGTACCATATACTATTTCTGTTTGAGTCTGCAGAAGCTCATGACAACTTTATGTAGCACAATTAATATTTAACAATGATAGGGACGAAACATCTTGCCTTGTTAGGTTCCTCCTTCTCAAGTGAATACACTCTAAAACTAATAGAAGCTTTCCATTGTGAGCCTACAGGAAGGAACATGGACGGTTCCCTTGACCCCTGCTCATTACATTCCACATATAAATTGGTGGCAACATATGGCAAAACTGCTAAAGACAACAAAATATATAAACCTGGATTTTTGCTTCCTTTTCTTGGAAACAAAAGAATCACCTACTGCATGATCATCACTGCTCCTTTGCAAGACCTGGAATTTGGGTTAGAGGTGTTAAGGATACTGGCTAAATGTGGCCAGTGGTAGATTATTGATGGTCACAGTTCGCTCCATGACAGGTACACTTAGGTATCAACTTCATAACCTAGAAAAGTTTTTACCATAAGGCGTTCTGCATCATTTGTTGGTGTTAGGATGATATAGTTACTTGCTTACCCCATCAATACTGGGTTCTCCACTTCTTTGTGATGTGTGCTCCAACTAATTTTTATTTCATCTCTCACCTAGCCTTAGCATTTCTGGCACAGTGCTTCAGCAATTATATACTCTCCATCAGCACAAAACTCATTCAGCTTGTCAGTGCTTATCTGTGTTGTAAAAGAGGAAAAAAACCCAGGACTGTCTTACATCGCAAGCCTACCTCTCCAGCGTGCACAAAATCATGCCCTTAAAACATGCCTTTAACAAGCCAGTAAGTATTGTACCTTTTTGCCCAACTACAGAGAGCAGGGAGGTGAGGCACTTCTCTGTGTAAAATGGCACACACATTTTGTAGATCTCATGTTCTAATGCTATTAGCTCAAAAGATTGAATTAAATAGAGAAAGGTTAATGAAAGGGTTCAGTCATGATTGCAGTGACCATGATGAAGCAAAGGGGCAAGAGAAATGGCAGCTTTAACAATTAAACTCCCTCAACACATTCCTTTAACACTACTGCCATAACACAGTGAAATGCCACAGTTAATCAGATCAGGCTTACTGCTAACAGTCTCTACTAAGAAGTCGTTGTGACTCCCCTGTTGGGATGCTCTACAAGATGATCATGTTCCTCATTAATGCTAAATAACGGCAGCGTATTCTAGATGCCACACAAATCAGTATCCTTAATTGTCAAGAAATATAGGAGCTATTTATGTTTTTTTATTCTGATGTTAAAATGACATTATAAATACATAAAGTACAATCAAATCTATATTTCCCTGTAAATCTCAGTTCTACCGTGAAATAGGAGGCTACAAGCACCTAGCAGCCATGTTGTACCATACAGAAGTTTCCAATATATGCTTGAAGTATGTCACTTACCTCACTAAATGCCAAATGCAAGTCTGGCACTACATCAGTCAGTCACATCTTCTTGCTTCAAATATTTATTAAGTTGCAAGCAAACATCTGAGTAGCTGAACCTCGTGCAGGTTCTCATCACATTCTAGGATTGTCCCTTTCTGCATATCAATAAAACTCACTTGAAAAAATGTTTATAGTGCTAGCATATGTCAGAGGAATAAATTATTCTAGAAGGAGCCCACTTTTTGCTGTAGTATGCTCTGATGTCCTTACTGAGGATACAAGCAAGTAAAGAAGCCCAGGCTTGCAGAGGGAGAAAGACAATATTGGCCAGCAATAACAGCATTGGATCTGGATGTGCAAGACCCTAGTTCAAGTCACTGTTTCCTCTGTGCCTTGGGTGAGTGAGTGAGATTATCACTATAGAATAGGGTTAAGAGCACTTACAACTACAACTCCAGGATATTTCAGGGTTAAATAATTAAAAGATTTTGGCACATTTAGATGTTTTCATGACAGAAACACCCCAAAGCAGAGAACTTCTTCAGGTTAAACTGAAGCTAGCAAAAAGACATGATATACAAAACATCTTCCACAATTTGATTCACTACCCATCTTAAATATTTCTTCTAGAAATATCATTTACATGTCATATCAATAGTCTGAAAACTAAGACAAAAGCATGATGTGTCAAGGAGGAGAAAATGTGTTCCCACTAGCAGTAGATAGGTAAGTCATGTTTTGGGTGGAGACCGGTGAACTACAGTAAGGCTCTGGCAGATGTAGGTGCAAAACTCAAGATGTTGTTACTACCATCCATGTGAGATTACCTCGTCACAGCAGAGATGTGGTGTAATATGCTCCTGCACATAAATGCAGGCCCACCCTCCTTAGGAGTCTAAAAATACTACAGGCTACGGACTATGGCAGCTGGGAGGGGATATATCCCAACACTAGGGCAGGGACCTCCAAAAGAGGGGCAGAATGGATATTTTGGGCACTGTAATATCTTAAACCTCTGCAACTTAAATCTACTAGAGCACATTTACCAGAACCCTACCTGAATAAAAGTGGGAATAGGAATAGGATAAATAGGACTAGGACTAGGAATAATTTATATCGCTTACAGGAATAATGTCTGATAGTTTTGGTAGTCTGTCCTTCACATCATAGTGGAATTTTTGTGGCTTTTACAATTTTACAGATATTAACTTGAGGAAATAGATTATAGAAAGGTTAATGAAAGGTTTTAGTCATAATTATAATGACCATGACCTAACAGAAGGCCAAGGAACCTTGCAATTAAAAAAGAACACCAAACACTTATTTATCCCATTGCCAGAGCACAAAGAAATGCCACCATTAATTACACACCACATTGATTACTAAAAAAGTTGTCACACAGCCCTTTGATGATGCAAGATGGTTGTTATGGCAATGAGATGCTACTAAAAATTCTTTGTAAGACTTAATTAGGTCATTTGTTTAATCTCATGGGGGTTTTTTACTCCCATTCTTTCTTCTTTTCTTTCTACTTTTCTCCACTTTTCTTTGTTTAGCTGTTCGCTTTTTAAAAATTAGGAAGATATTTTTTTAAATTACTCAAGCACTTCCACTATTTATGTAAGTTATACTAGATATTTCCCTCTGCTTTGGATGTCAAATACAATAACCACTTGATCAGTGCCAATACTATCTCTCTACGACGTTCAGTTATTTCTGCTATATACTGTGGTTCAAAACGCTGATCAGTGCGTAGACATGAAGCAGAAAATTCTCATTGCAATCTGTGACTTGGATCTTTCTTTGCCATCCTACAACAGAGCAGAATCCTCCTCTTTGTTCATAAAAACATGCATCTATAAAATAGTGTATGTAATATCTGTTGAATATTCTCTACTATTCATGAAGTTAAAATTAACTTCTTGTTTTAATTGCTTATCAGTTCCATAAGCATAATCCTCATGATTTAACCTGCTTTCTTAGGGATCTGCTACCTTTCCATATAGAACTTCACATTTTTATGAATTTTTACTGTTTAAAATGTATATGTATGTAAATTATTATGCATCTGAGCCTTTCACATCAGAGGTACAGTATAAATACTAAATCAATGTGGAAAACATCATGTCTGCTTTAACTTGACTTGATTATACCTAAATATAAAAAAATAAATTAGCATTTTACTCTATTTTTAGTTGTCTTCACTGTATTATCCTGTGTATTTGTTTAAAGTGTGTAGATTAACATCCCTCCCAACTATTTCCCATAGTTTCATGCTAATAAAGTGAAACTTAAAACAGCTCATGAGGGACCAGGAAGAGAAAGTCAGCTGTCTAATACAGATATTCCTCAACTGAACAACAAATACGCTGGAAAACTTGGAATACTGATTTTTATCTTTTCTGAGAACAGACCTACCTATTGCAGATGGACAATTTAGCACAAGTTTTGCTAAAAAAAAAAAGCTGACAATATAAAACTTTATTTTAGATTATATTTTTGCTCATATTTTCTGTAATTTATTATTGATTATTCTTAGATTTATTACCTATATTTTAGCTAACAATTTAGTATTCAAGAGGTTTTAAAAATAAAGCAGCTAAAAAATGCTGCAATTTGGCAATCGTGCCAAAGACCATTTTTCTTGTCCATGGATATGATTGACAATGTGACTCAGGAAGAAAACATTATTAATATGAAGAAAAGTTACGACTTTTGAATGATGTTGGCTTGCCTTGTACGTAATTCCCTGGGTTGTATCTGCACTGCATATTCTGATAAGTATACATAGTCAGATTCTCTTTACACATCTTAGCTTCTTTAATAATTTTGTTAAATGCAGAAGAGGGGAAAATAAAGACATATTATTAATAAACAAGCAATTAAACAGGTTAGGGCAACAATGCAATGCTGGTCATTCAGGAAACCGGTGCTAATTTTAATTAGCTGCTTTCCCTTGCTTTCAAATGTAATTAAAGCAGCTTAGTTGTGCTCAGTGATGCAAACCACCTTATTTAATCACTAACATTATTTCCCTGAACTATTAATGATTTTCAAAACGCTTGTTTATGCAGAATTAGAACAGTAATTATCTTACCAGTTAATTTTGTACCTTCACATTTCACACCTCGCTCAAACGTCATTCATTTACCACAGCTTTTCTGTCAAAACAAAGAAACGCTTGTTCTAAATGTGCTTCTGACTGCCAAATTGAAAGCCAAGTTTTGTAACACTAATAAAGTAGCTCCCAAGTGAAACAGGTGTAGTAATTTAGACCCTTCCTGTCTTGAGCTTGCGCGTACATGCTATGTCTTTTCTTTATTAGCTTTAAAATGAGAGCTTGGTGTGCAAAATAAGCTATTTAATTCAGACTTGTGGAGCAGAATATAATCTTTAATTTAAACTAGAGCAGTAAAAAAAGGCCTTTAATTTTAACTGGCATGTGCGTGTGAATTTGAATTAATAATCCAGAAAATTGAAACTGTTTTGCTGCTGTTGCTGGATAGTGACTGCTCTTCACATGCCCTTAGTTTCACTCATTCTATTTCTCTCTCCCAAGCTTTGCCTAGTGCCTATTTTATGATGTTGCTGTCTTCCAGAAAGGGAATTCTTCTAAAAAAGAAATTCTCAGTTGCTTGAATTCTTGCAAAAATATATTGTGTTGAAATAAATTATTACGTCTGTATTAATTCAGTTTACAAAAAGAATATAATTATTGTATTTATTTTATGTGCTTAAGACAGAATTTAAATGCACCGTGAATTTATACTTCACAAATCACCAGATTTTTTCCCTGTTATTTCTTTTAGTGTAAGTTAACAACTAGTTGTGTACTTACAAGCACAAAATACGGCAGCCTTACGATCGGCAAATAATTGTTTCTGCTGACTCTTGTAAGAAAGGGAAGTCTTCCCTATTGCCAAGGAAATTAAGCAACCGCCTAGTGTCACACAAAAGAAAACCTGGGGCAGAACCAGAAATCAAAAAAACCAAACCTCCATCTTTCAGCTGTTCTGAACAGTCTCTGAGGTCTCCTACGCTTACCCCAAGTTGTGCAGCAAGTGCTAGTGATGAGGGCCTGTTCCTTCTTTTTCAGAAGACGGCTTGTGAGCTAGATGAGCAGCCACCANCTAAGCAACCGCCTAGTGTCATACAAAAGAAAACCTGGGGCAGAACTAGAAATCAAAAAAACCAAACCTCCATCTTTCAGCTGTTCTGAACAGTCTCTGAGGTCTCCTACGCTTACCCCAAGTTGTGCAGCAAGTGCTAGTGATGAGGGCCTGTTCCTTCTTTTTCAGAAGACGGCTTGTGAGCTAGATGAGCAGCCACCAAGGAGTCATTCTGACTCTTTCTGGGGCCACACAGACAAATAAACATTTATCTATTTAATTCAACTCAATTTAAGCTCAACATTTCAAAATCAGAAGACAGCCTAAAAATCCCACTGTAAATCAGGCCTATCACTTATACACTGCATATGTGGATAGCACAGACAGCACACATCTAGCAAAATTCCTCCTGAAAAAAAGCGGACAAAAAGACTGGATTTGATGTAATGTCTCTACCACTGACATAATCTAACTTTTTTTTTTTATTTTTTGCAGGAAAGGTAATTGCGAACCAAGTATTAGATCTTAGCTTTTAAAGGCTTGTTAATATGATTACACATTAACATTAAACATGACAGCAGTGCATTTGACCTCCAATGGACTACTTCAAAGCATACAGTAACCAATGTAAGCAAAGGGATAGCAGGATGGACACCTAAGAGTACAACAATATCTTTGCATGTGTTCATTAGAGGCACTGAATTACTGCAGTCAAGATTTTACATACTACATCACATTTTGCAAATATTCTTTCTAAACACATTGTAAATCATACAGAAGAAAGCAGATCAATGTGCAAAGGAAACTGTTTCAGTTAAAAAGCCATATTTTGTCTAAAAGCTTTACATGCTCTCTGACAACATAGTTGTATTTTAATAAATTTAAATGTACTAGATTTTTTCACAGATTCTATAAATTTGAGACAGCTAAAATTATTTCAATATTTCCAGAACACCCAGGATCCATGGTCTCCTGGCAACTAGCAATCACATGGCTGTAGAGGTTTTGGCCTACTGTTACAATGCCGTTATATGTTTGGTTGATGATTTATTCAAACCCAGTTTCAAACCTGCTGTTAGCTCCCTCATTGCTTTAATGCAGCTAGTCTACCATTCATAACTGTCAAGAACCAATTCACTGGGACTTGGGCTTATTAAGCGCCCAAACTGTGTAGTGAACATACTCAGTTTTTTGCCTGGGAATGTGAATAAATACTATACTTTCCATCCGTTTAAATTGATCTCTGATGTTTTTAACACCACGCAATATTTTTATCTTGTTATCAACATACTCAACCACAAACTCCAAAGAATACATTGTGTACGGCTCAGCATTAGTAGGTGGCAGTAAGCCTGACCGCCTCCTTTCCAACAGGGGTACAGACACAGGCGGAGAGGTTGGTTTAATACACTGTTCTTGCAGTAACTTACCGTATGTACAGGATATAAGGTTTATGATTTTACGGAGAAACGGGAAGGACTGGATCATCTTCTGGATACAACACTGTGCTTGGAGAAACAGCAAGAGGCTTCTTTTCTTAAATAGTGACTTACTGCTTTCTTCGAAAGGAGAAAGATTGCTCTGGCAATTAAAGAAGTAATCACAGTGGATATTTACCCTATTGAGGACAATATATCAATTCTCTTGGTCAAACACATCAACTGTATAAATAACATAAAGAGAAAATGGGTTTTGAAAATAAAATATTACTTAGCAAGTGCATTTATATTTTAATCTAACTGTTAATGCAATAGTTTCAAAAAGGTGTATTTGAATTGGAGGCTTTAATAGTTTTTCATGTTGAATAACATGGTAATACAATTTTCCACCATTCTGTACACATAAGGAACATTCTAAAACGTTTTGCCACAATTACACAGCAGCAGCAGCGTGCACGCTATTTAATGTGAGCCTGGGAATACAGCTGGTTCAAACCATTTGGTTTAAAACAATCATAAATAGCCATTTTAACATAATGATTCTAGTACAGTATGCTTTGCTTGAATTTCAAGGATTCTAGTGGGGAAAACATAACATTCTGAGCACTAATTTAATTTAAATTACGACAAGTGTAAAATTAAGTTTCTGACCAAATGGCAATTAAATCAAGTTTGAAGGTTTTGGTTTTGTTTTTGTTCTGGCACAAAGGACTCAATATTTCTCGAAAATGAAATTATTATAAAAAATATCTAAAGATGCCAGCAAGAATAATTGGAGGGTCAGGAGGTTTTTCCCTGAGTATTTGCTGATGTTTCGCCCATCCCATCAAGAATTTCAACAGAGGAATAAAATGGCACTCTATCTTCTGGACAGCTTGATGTTTGTCTTCGCTGTCAAGCAAAAAGGAATGCAATTCCATTCATACAGAGATTATTAGAATAATGCAGAAAATATGATAAAACAGAAAAATTCACAATGATAGCCAGTCATACCACACATTAAGGGGTCTAGACATCTTTCATACATATACACTAATACACAAGGCCCTAATGAATCAAGGTTTTTCATTAAGAACAAATGTACTTTCTTACCAGCTCTTTACATTTTCATTAAGAAGATGTTAACACAAGTAACTTCTTAAAATTATTCAAAATTGCAACATCAGTTAACTATGCTACACTTCGAGCCTGATGCCGTAAACACAAGCCTCACTGCTGACACTCAGGAGAGGCTGCAACAGGACTACTCTGCATTACACCTGGGAGCCTTTGTGGGAAAATTCCTACAAGAAGCATTGTCATGCGATAGAAATATAAATGTATAAGTAGGTTTTTCAAAAGGACGGTTGCCCTAGAAAAATAATCATAATTCATTTTCTACAAGACTTTTGGTTCAAACTCATAGTGTCCTTTATAATAAACACAGCGGACACAGCTCTCCAGACCGTTACATTTGTTTTGTGGCAATGACAAGTCATTAAATTTAACTAGCCTTGAACTGGCAAATACATACAGTGTTTGGGCTTTATCTTTAAATAAAGCTTACTGTCACTCCAAGTTAAGCAAAATCTTTTGCAAACTTGGAAAAAAGGTTAGAGCACTTTCATCTCTGGATCTTTTCTCATAGTGACCTATTGAAATGCCTATTCTTTTGAAATGCGAGGCAACATGCAGCACTCCTACGGTCTCTTTCAATGTATTACACTGAATGCTGTTAATTTTTCAGATGCATGAAGCACTTCAGTATTGTCTTACTGTTCCTGAATATTCACTGACTGCCTTGGGATGACATCAGATGGAAATTTAGGTAGAATCAATATTGGTTAGCTTTTTCTTATCTACAGGAGATGGAGGTTTCATGTAATAATGGCTGCAAGTTTGGATGCAACTTTTCATGCCCTGAGCCTTAGGGATAAACCCACAGAAACACCTGAGCCTAACCTGCTCTGTACCAAACTGTCCTTACATTTTATCTTACCTTATCAGATACTTACATCTATCCATTAGTGCCATGTACACGTGGCCCCAAACATAGGAATGACATGAAATGAATGAAATGAAGAATGATAACTAGTAGTACCAATTTATAGTCTCCAAATTATTTAACTATTCAGACTTAATCTGGGAGAAGTAATCAGCAGTTAAACTAATCAAAGAATGCTATCAAGGAAAGGAGGAGAAGCAGCTCAATAGGTCAACCAGTGCAGCGCTGTACTTTGAAGCAGGGTCTATTATAAACAAGTTATAATCTGTAAATTTCTGTATAATCCGTTTCTTAAAAATTATTACAATTACATAGACTCCTTAAATAGCTGCTCCAATTCCCCAATTAGCATTATTGTATGACAGATGGCTTCTTTCCTTATACTTAATACAAATCTCTTTTGCTACACATTAAAGAAGTTTTTCTTGCCCTGCTCTTAGTGAACAATTGGTCACTATCTATTCGTACCAATTCTTCAGAGCTTATAGCATTCACCCTCTGGTCTTGTCTAGGTAAATCCAGGAGTTTCCAGGGGTTTTGTTTGTGTTTGATTAGCCCACATTTATCTTGACCAAAAACCAGACAGAGTATTGCATCTCAGGTCTCACACTCTCAAGGAGTAATTTCAAATCTGAGGGTCCTGATCATACAACCTGGAATTACATCTTGTTTTTCTTTCCCCCCAATATGTATTAAGGTCTTTTGAATTCTAAAGCTAATCTCCCAAGGGCTTGCAAACTCCTCCCAACTGGTGCCAGCCAAAAATTTTTTTAAGTTTTCTGCTGTTTTATTATCAGGGAGTAGAACTGGATCCATGAGAGTCCTTAAGGAAGCCTGTTGTGTGCTTCCCTGAGTTGCAAAACAAAATATTATTATCTTTGAGTGGTTTTAAACTTTTATGTAAATGTTGTACTTAGCTTCATCCTGTTCATAATTTCTTACACTACAATCATCATAGAATGGTTTGGGTTGGAAGGGACCTTACAGATCATCCAGTTCCGACCCTGCTGCCATGGGCAGGGATGCCTTCCAATAGATCAGGTTGCTCAAAGCCTGACCTTGACGACCTCCAGGGAGGGGGCATCCACAACCTCTCTGGGCAACCAGTTCCAGTGTCTCCCCACCCTCACTGTGAAGAATTTCTTCCTAATACCTAATCTAAATCTACCCTCTCTCAGTTTAAAACCATTACCTCTCGTCCTATCACTACATGCCCTTGTATGAAGTCCCTCTCCAGCTCTCTTGTAGGCCCCTCCAGGTACTGGAAGGCTGCTATAAGTGCTCCCTGGAGCCTTCTCTTCTCCATGTTAAACAACAAACTCTCTCAGCCTGTCTTCATACAAGAGATGCTCCAGACCCCCTGATCATCTTTGTGGCCGTCCTCTGGACTCACTCCAACAGGTCCATGTCCTTCTTATGTTGGGGGCCCCAGAAATGAATGCAGTACTCCAGGTGGAGTCTCACGAGAGTAGAGGGGGAGAATCACCTCCCTTGACCTGCTGGTCACACTTCATACCCTGCAGCCCAGGACAGGGTTGGCCTTCTGAGCAGCAAGTGCACATTGCCGGCTCATGCTGAGCTTATCAACCAACACCCCCGAGTCCTTCTTCTCCGGGCTGCTACCAATCCATTCTCCGCCCAGCCTGTGTCTGTGCTTGGGCTTGCCCGGACCCATGTGCAGGACCTTGCACTTGGCCTTGTTGAACTTCATGCAGTTCGCATGGGCCCACCTCTCAAGCCTGTCAAGGTCCCTCTGGATGGGTTCCCTTCTCTCCAGCATGTCTACCACATCACACAGCTTGGTGTCATTGGCAAAGCTGTATTATTTAAGCATAAAAAGATGACATTTTAGAACACGGGGTTTTTTCCTATTATTTCAATCACAGAGCAGATTCAATTTCTTTTGTGAACTGAGGAAAAGGAAATGGAAGGCAAGGCATACCTCATCAGCCTTAAAAACTGATGAAAGAAGATACAAACTAAAAGGAAAGTGAGAAGGTCTTCAACAAGCAGAATCCCAGGAAAAACAATGGATAAAGTAAACTTCAGTGTAAAAACTGCCCCTAAGACTAATCATAAATATGGCCAGTGATTATTTCCCACAGAATTTTAAAAGGCAGCAGGAAACTACACAAGCCAGTTAACATTAGTTTTGCTTTTATGTATAATTTCAACTCCCAACTCCCATACAAAGTGTGTTTCATGGAGAAAAAAATTATATGTATTAGTTCTTTCCTCACTCTTCCATACTTGAAAGATTAACAACACAACAAGTCTGAATAAGGTTTTTCCTTGATTATTTAAGATCGCTAATCATACCTCAGGGCCTTGGGTTTCCACGGAGGCTGAAAGTCATGCAAGGACTGTATCTCTTCCTTTCGTAAGCTATCCTCCAGAAAAGGCATCCATCTTCCCTTGCAGATCTCAGACCACATAGCCCTGGCCTTTCGCTCTGCCTGTTTGGTTCTTGCTCAACCAATCTCACCTTTCAGCTCTTCACAGGAGGGTGAGTTTTTATGTATAAACTCAAGGCCCAGAAAAGCAGTGTGACAGCTCACAGGTAGCGTTTTCACACCCTTCCCCACGAAACAGAACAGATAGATGCATATACACAAAGTTTCTTGAATACAGTATTGTGCACGTCCCAAAAAGGTGTCCAGAAGCAGGGCTTTAAGTCCTTAAAGTATCATCTACCTCATGCTTTACACATGTATCTCCACGTTTCTTGAAAAATAACATTCTGACATGAAGTCAGGAATGGCAGAACATCAGGTGAGCACAGCATAGTTAATACCAACTTTAAATATGAAGATACTAGCACATCTCTGCTTTACTAAAAAGGAGAACTACATTCGGTCACACTCACAATGGCAGAAAGGGAAGATTCACACCTCCAGACTAACTCAGAGGCAGAAGTAACATGGATTTTTTCCAACTTGTGTATGAAAATCCTAAAGAGACTAAACTAATCACTGGGGCTGCAGAACTATTTATCTGTAATACCCGTAAGTATTAAGGCAGCCTTCTTTATTAGTGTAATGAACAATTAAACTAGAATTACTGCACGCATTCAGATAAAACACAGATCAGATGGTCAGTCTGTTCCCATGCAGAAAGTGGTAGTCAGCAACTCTGTTCACAGCCTAGGCCTCACGTCAAGAGAACAGATAAACGTTCAGGAGCTCTTGTGTAGGTCTCTCTCACTGCCTTGTGCATTCAGCCTCCACGCTTAGAATCTCTGCCAGCTTAGATGAAACCCATAATATTTTTGTAACTATTGTGTTTTGACAGCGTCAGAGTTGACTGATGTAATAGGTAGGAAGGAGAGAGCCTAATAAATCCTATTAAAAGTTAAAGTTTCAGTCCAATAGCCAAAGGTGCATGAGGTAATGTATCCACACTTTTCAATCACAGTCTCCTTTATTACGGCCTATTTCGACTAGCCTAATCTAAAATGAATGTATTCGGGTTTGTGTTCTTTGCAAAGTTGCTGCCAGTGTCTGTCTGCCCTTCCTCCTGATTTGCTTGGTAGTTTGGGAGCCTAAGGGAGGGGTGGATTACATTGGAAAATATAAATAACAAATCAAAAATTAAAATTGATTGGATAAACAATTTCCCTTAGACTGTTTCTTAATAAGTGATCGATTTTTTAATCAATATTCATTATTTCTCAGAACATACCAAACTGTTTATTGAATAAATGAATGGCTGGAACTACAATGACATGAAATCAAATAGGTGAACCAATTTCTTTAATAACATGGGCTGAACAGGCCACCTCATCTTACCTGGTTGGAACTAAGGCAGAAATTCAAGACCATTGAGTAAGTGATCCAAATAAAGGATGGAATTTGTTTTAGGGAGAATGTGTTTTCATGTTTGATATGCACAGGTGTATAGCCACATGCTGATTTGTGTGATATTTCTAAACTGCAGCTGGAAGTTTCTTTCTTTTTGATGCAACTTTTCTGTTCTTTCTCACAATTCTTCATCAGTCAGCATACTGCAAAGCTTCAGAAATAAAATTCAGATTTGAAAAATGAGATCTGTAAAAACTGCTCACCGTAAAGTCTCTAGGCACGGCAAATGGATTTCTCTAATAAGTTTTTATTCACCAGTATCAGATTCAGTGGTACATATAAACTATACGCTGCATCCTAACATATACTTCAGACTATTTCATATTATTTGGCATAATGTAAAAAATAATCTCCTTTTGATGTACAGATATTCTGAAGTTGAGGGGGTTTTCTGTTGAAGAAAAAGCACTAGGGTACAAGATCTCCAAGAAATGTTTGCATGTTTGTTTAAAACACAAGCAAGCCTATTAATTTGGTTCTACATGATACAGATCATATCATTTACATGATCTTCCCCTCCCAAAACTTCTTCCAGTATGTGGAAATGCTTAACCTTCATTTGTACTCATAATATACATTATTCTACTTCTTATGAAAAAATAGAAACTGTACTAATCAACTGTTAATTAATTTGTAGGAGCTCTCACTTTAACATGTATTTTAACTTGTCACCATTAAGTTAACGTATGACCAAACAGCAATACAACTCTATAGCTCTGCGGAGATAAAAATACGAAATAACCTGAGCAATGAAAGGAACCAGAAGGATATCAGGTTCAGTTTGTACACATTTTGTAAATGAATTCCATGTGTTTGTTGTTCTTAATTATAGACGAATCAAGTATCAATCCATCATGCTATGCTGTCATCTACAATAACACTAATATAATAAGAAGAACTTCCATTCAACTCACTTCTGTGGATCACAAGTTTCTGCAAATGGTAAAGGCCCGTGGTAAAACCAGGAATCTAATCTAAAGCCTGAATCCCCAAATCTAAGTTTACTTTCAGTGTCAATCTACCTCACAACACTGCTTCCCAATAATAAAGCTGTAAGTTCTGTAAGCAGTCTCCAAATACTTAATGAGTGCAACAAATAACTACATGGAAGCACATCAGCAAAAGCAAGAAAAAATTCAGTAATGGGTCAGCCAGACCTAATTCTTCAAGCTGCCTCTCTGCACCTATGTAGAGTTTCAGCAAAAGCAACCCACAAGGGTTTGTATTCAGAGAACAGCTGTCACACTAACCTTGAGGTCAGAAAATGTTATCTATTGAAATGAAGCCATTTCCTGCCACAAAATATAAATATTCTGCAGGAATTGGAGTCCAGTCACCATCACATGTAACACACATTTCAGAGCGTTCAGCACTATCTGACCACACGAGAGTCATCATCACTGACCAAAACAATACCTTCCCCTAATCCCAAGCATAAAATCACGGGCACTAATACTCTGGATTCATTTACAGAGCTCTGAGCTCCCTTAGTCTGGCATTTTGCACTGTCCACTTTAATATACGTCTGCGCGAGTTTCTTAAGATACAGGTTCCCTTTGGAAATTTTAAAAACATGTTATTTTTCCAGTAAGAGCTTGCTTAAAATGGCTGTGATTGTGCTCTTGGCTGAGGCAACAAGAGACTTGGTAAACCACGCAGATGAAGCAGAGGCGGTTTATGTCCCAAGGACTGGCCAGAAGATGGTGGCAGAGAGCAGCTCTCCCCTCCTCCTTCCTCACTCGGTTTATCACAGTAATTTTAATCCTCATAGACCCCAAGGTCCTCTGGACACCTCGTCACACTGCTACACAGCAGTCTCCTGACTTGTGCCATCAACTTATTTCTTATGCTTTAAGATAACATAACAAGCTCAAAGCATTGGATACATCCCATTCATCCAGTGAGACCTGGGCGCTTGCACAAACGCGCTACAGGCTGGACACACTACGCTCTCCCACATCTGCTAAACCACCAAGTATCATGACATCAGTTTTGGTAGTGATAAAAATCAAACATTTTCTGGAGCCACTGTGGCCTAAAATGTTAATGCAGTTTACTTTTTTCAAATGTGATCGATAGCTGAGGGAAAAGTGCCCATAAATTACTAAAGGCAAATACCATTCTATTAGCACTCAGGAGATTTTGCAACATTTGCCAGTCTCTGTTTTACTGGGGAAAAAAAAATTAATTTGCTGAAAGCCTAGTTTTTTACCTGTCTTTGTCTTTCTGTGTGAAAGAGGGATATTTTTATCATGAGTCATTTAGAAGATGTAATTCTAATGTACTATAGCTATAGGTTTCAATTAATGTTCTACCTCTCTGTCAGCTTTACATTCCATGTTTTATGAAATCATTAACTATTGTCATGTTTCTATTATGATACTATTAGGAAATAAGGAGACATATGTAAATGGAGATGTAAAATAAATGTACGACAGTTACTAGGAGCAACATCTGTGCACTATCATACATGTTTAGACTAATTTTCTAAAGATTGTCCCATTCATTACAGAGCATTGTGACTTGCCGTGGCACAACCCTTATTTCCATGCATTTAGGGATTGAAGCAAAGAGAGAGTGAATGAGAGCCTAATCAATACCACTTTTCATTTTGCTTCTAATGTGCTGCCTTTCCCTTTCTTTTCTTCATGAACAAATCCAAAAAAGATCCTGACGTTACAGTCATAAAATGCAATTCTTCTGCAGAAACACAGACAATAATGCTTTCTGTATTCAGGCGTATTGCATATTCTAATGGCATTTGGCTAAATTGAGTATGGATTTAACATCAAAGGCTTCATGAATTTTTCAAATGAGATATTAAAGTCAATATTTCAAGTGAAAGATATTTCAATTTAGTTGCATACACAACAATAAAAAACTTCTACAAGGGAGAGAGGTACTAGTGGCTGTGGCAGTATTAGTTCATTCAGGAAATTATTAGTTTATAAGAAAATCAAACATAAGGTTGTGATACGGCAATGACACTGAATAAATTAGACTAACCGATACGCACTAACGTACTTTATCTCTTGGAGTCTGAAGCAGAACTTGCCACTGGCATGTTCAGTCCTTCAAGTAGGGCTTTGTTTGGGGCTATTTTATTTATTTATTTTGGAAATTCAAACCGTTAGCATCAAGATTTGCATTCAGAACCTCAGAAATCTGCTTATTTTCATCTCTGAAAGGGCTAGGCCTACTGTATACAAGAAGACCTCCCAACCTTGTTTATCTTTTTATCTAAATACATTTTGCTCCGTATTGTCAATGCTTATGCAATGCTGCTTTTGCTTTCACACCGAGTTATTGAACATGCAGACTCACTGCCTGCAAAAAGTCCACAGAGCTCTGACAACTTTTGTGTCCTAGCAGAGATCAACGAAGACTTGCAAACAATACAAACACAGAGCCTGGTGATTCCTTTCCTTTCCTGTTTTAGGAGCATGTAATGTAGCAGAACGTGCTTTAAATCAGTAAAATGTTATATTATGATATCTTGGCACATCACAGAAGAACACGTACATTTGTATCACCTTCCACGGCAGGGGAGAGCTGGATGCACTGCATACACACATAGCACTTATTTAGGCATCTATAACCCCAGTGATATTGTGCTGCTCTAGGACCAAACACATCATTTGTTCACACACAGGATAACAGCAACCACAGATATATACCACTGAAGATGCAATGGTTACTGATTTTACTATTAATTTTATATTACAAAAAACTAATGATAATGACAGAATGGTAGGTGGTGGAAGGGCCCTCTGGAGACCACCCAGTCCAACCCCCCTGCTAAAGCACGTTAGCCTAGAGCAGGTTGCACAGGAATGCGTCCCGGCAGATTTTGAATATCTCCAGAGAAGGAGACCCCACAGCCTCCCTGGGCAGCCTGTGCCAGGGCTCTGTCACCCTCACAGTAAAGAAGCTCCTCCTCATGTTCAGGTGGAACTGCCTCTGTTCCAGTTCGTGCCCGTTGCCCCTTGTCCTGAATAATAATAATCAATAATAATGTTACTATGAATAAATACTGCACTTGCAGTCATCCCTTGCATGACAATACAAAAAGGTTTGCTATATACATAATGCTTCTACAGAAGCCTCCAAGCAATTCTTGTGAGTGCCCTCAAAAACAGGTGGGATGGCAAATCTCTTTGGATACCTGGAGGAAGTTACACTGGTTTAAAACTTTGATTATCAGGTAGTTTGGGCCCACAACATGGACATTACTACAAAAATCTCTGATCCTAAAAGCATTTCCTTGAACACAGTGGGTTGTTTAAGTCTACAATATTCACCCGCAGTGTTTGCACTTACTGTGAGGGCTCACGAGATCCAGAAAAATGAAGCTGGCTATAACTAAACGCTAAACTGCTAGGCTTATTTCTATCGTCCATGGTGGCTGCTGGACTGATAGCAAATGCTGACCTGTTATTCAGAACTAAAAAAGTTAATAGCCTTGTGGGGAACACTTGCATAGACTGAGGCGTGCCATCTTTCCCCCATTCAAACACTAGATAATTTGTAGCACTGTTTAATTTATCCAGTTTGCGCCCTGTAGGTCTTGGGGTCCTAGACAGCTATCTGTTTGTTCCCCTCTAGAGCCCTCCGGAAGCTCAGTGTTCAAAGCTTTATAGTATTTCCGTAAAATGGGAAGTGCCACCATCTCAAAAGCAATCAGTCAGGGATGAATATCACCTTCAGAAACAGCACTCTCAGAAAAGGCATTTCTTGTGGTGACAAAGATAAGGCAGAAGTTTTGTACAGTTAGTAAGATCCACTAATAACTAGAATTATATTGTCAAAATTGCCTCTGGGACTAGGGAATATGATTTCCTTTTCTTCTGTTGTGATTTCTGGACATCTTTGAGATAGTTCTGAAAACTACAGTTCACACTTTATGAGTCAGCAGTACATCCAAAGATTTCCAGTTGAAATTATTGAAATTTTTGATCTTTTTTATTGTATGACTTAAAACGACACTGTTAAGATTAAAGATTCGCCCATGATCTCAATTCATTCTGAGAAACAGTGTTTCAGGAATGATCCCCCGAATTAAGTAATTTAATATTTTCCCTCTTGATTACAGGGATGTACATAAAGTTAAGAGCATCTCTCTTGTGAGATCTATGTCAAAATGAGAGCTCAAATCATTCTTTAGAGCACTGTTAACTAAAAAGGAATATTTGGAGCTAAGAACAGAAGGGGAGACCAAGCTGTAGGATATGATCTTGGACAAGCGAGTGCTATGCCAATAAAAAAAGTCATTCACGCCTCATGCTGTACGTACCTTTTGCATTTAATGTAAGTTTTTATTGAAAACATGTGTAGATTATCCATAGAAATAAACTGAAGAGATTGTGCTACCTAAAACGTGCTTTTGACTCTTTATTAACTGGTGATAAGCTGCACTGATCCGCATTGCAATTCCTTGGCAGATGTTGCTGACATCAGGATGTATGACAAGGAAACTACAGAAAGAGCCGATTTAAACAGGTATTTCACATTAACTCAACAATATAGGCAAGCAAAATCTCTTTCACAGAAGTTCAACTTTTCTACTTTATTCTTTGCAATTTTATGCATGTTTTTGTAAATAATCAGTAATGAAAGTCCATTTGACAGTCATTTGATTTACTCTAATTTCATAGCTTTCTAAAAATTGCTGGTTTGTTGTTTAAGCTTCCCGCTTGCTGGAGGCTGGAGGAGGAACTGTAATTACGTAGTTACACTGAAAATCATGGCATGGGAAAGGCTGGTTACATTTTTCGGATCTTCCACCCCTACAACCAGAGCAAGCACAGCTGCCTTCAAACTTGTTAATACATTTCTGTAAGGACTGAAAGGCTTGAAAAGGATTGCACTTCGGCGTGTTTTCCCCCAGTCCACACAGTAAGTGGAGCTGGCAGGCCACTGAAACTCAGAACATATGCTCCTGCACTTTGTAGAAGAAGGTGTGGCACTTCCTTAAGGAAGAAATAACGGCTTCAGGGCACCACACAGGACCATCTTTGTTACAGAGGAAGAACCACAATGGATGAAGGAGGCAGGCAAAACTCTGGGACAGAAAGGTGGGAAATGAGTGTATGACTAGGTGAAGAAGTGATCCCTGGATCACACTGTAATTCTTCGTTTTGTTTTAATTTGTTATAGGCTACTTCCCCAGCATTAGCTCTCCATGTAGATGGAAGTAAGATACACCGAGCCCCGCAAAAGATTTTTTAGCCTCCATCTGGGAAATGCATTTATTATGAAGTCTTAGGTGGTTCATAGCACCTGTGATAGTCCTCCAAGCTAGGGTAAATTTTGTATGCTTTTGCGAAGTGACAAAGTAGGAAATAACTTAAGAAAACACCTTAACCAGGAGAAATCAAAATAAAAAGCTCCACGTAGGTCATCTGAAAAGCCTAAAAGGCAATAAAAAAACCAAACCGTTAACCAGACACACTATGTACAAGAATAGGAACAACCTCAGTGCAAAGTATAATAAACAAATTTCCCTAGCAATGTGAACTACACAGATGACTTCTCCAACTCCTTATGTATTTCGGAAGCCACGCAGAACCCATGAAGGCAACAGGACAACTTACCCAATTTCAGCAGTTCGGCAGCGAGCTCTCTGTGCTCGTCCACCCACTTCCCTGAAGAAAAGAAATGTTACATGTCAGGAATGAGTCCAGTAATTATCTTCTCGCATAGGAGCAATGCCAGCAACATTCTGGTAATGGCAGCATTAATACTGAAAGTTTACATTTTCGAAAAGGAAAACATTTACAGACACAATCTGGATATTTTAACTGTCACAGGCCTCAGTGATCTGAATTATCAGATGCCTTGTGGCCAAAGCATTAAACCACTGGTATCTATCTGCCACCAGAATAGATCTCAGTACTCCTCTAATAAGCTCAATAATTAATCCAACAAAATTTGAAGGAGGAAAGCAAGGGCCATATCATTATTAACAAAGAAGAAACCAAGAGAAAAAGTTACTTATTTTACTAAAAATAGATCATGAAAATATTTTCTACTTCATGATATGACCAGGAAACAACATAAAGCTGTAAAGGTCTATACTAATTCAAATTCATTGTATTCATTATAAATCCCAAAATGCAGAGAATAACTTTAACTCAGCTGCTTGGTCAATTATTTCTCTTACCTGTCAGAACAAAGCAAAACAAAAAAAGGGCAACAAGCTGACTTCCACAGCGGAAGAGCACATAGAAAACACAAAGCATCTACTACACAATGGTAATCAAATGCAGGTTTGTACCAGAAATATAAATAGTACAAATTGGAAAATACTTAAAGTACTCCATGCAATTCCAAGGAAAATTAGATGAACTATTGAAAAGGATACAAGTGCACACAATTCATTATATAGAATATGGCAACGCTTGCCTAAAACTTGTGCGGGGTTCCTCACTTTAATGAGCACAGTCTTCACCCACAAATTAAAAATAAACAAATAAAAAAGATACGAGTATGACTTCACTTATTGGCAGTCAATCAAATTGCAATTTGTCCCAAGAGTTGTGAAGCCACTGCCTTATAACATATCAAGAACTCTTGCTTATTGAACCGATCTGTATAAAGTCTGATTTTTTTTTTCTGGCTACAGCAATTGCTTTTTCCTATAAAAACACTTGGGTTTATGTAAACGACAACTTAATGGTTAATTGGAACGATCGCATGATATTTAAAGTTAAATCATGCTCACTTAACTTCGTAGTATCAGTGCACCACCACACTGCTACATTTCTTTAAGCTGATGGTTGTACAATACAGCAAGCAGTCTGATGTTAGTGCACAATGTTGCTTACATGAACAGTAAACTTTAATAGCTACAAAGAATAGTCTAAATCTTCAACATACATATATTACCAGAACTTAAAAAACAGCATTTTAACAGCATATTAATCATACAATTGCATACTTCTTCATTTGCAGTCAGCTGATTAAAATATAGATATATTGTCCTGAACATCATGGAAATTGCAGGCACTCAGCCATTCTTTCAAAACAGTGTTTTCTAACCCTTGTTTCATCACTCAGCTACTTATTTCAGATTTCAAATATTAGAGATTCCAGCACAGAATAGGACAAAAAAGATCCTAAATAATATAACGACGGGCATAAGTTTTCTGCCAAAACAAGTATAAAGCTTCAGGTAGAGAATGGCTGATTCAACGCCCTCCATCCTACTACTGCAGCATTTCAAACATAATCAAAAGAAACATTCGAATTTTTGACAAGGAAAGCCTGAAAATAGCTTGATAAACTATGGATAGACATCTGTAGCTTCAAATTTTTATTTACATCAACCAAAATATGTAAAAGTGTTTGAAACACAGGGAAGTCTATGCTGAAAGAAAAGTTATTTCTTAGAAAATGGGTCAGCATTGTAGAGATCTTAAGGAATTTATTGTCCAAATCTAAGACAATCTCACATGAGTTAGATGATAACTGAAAACTAATAGTTAAGATGCAAAATACAATTTTACCTCTGACCTAGGTCCTCTAAACATATCACTCAGGAGTTGTAGCTCAATCTAAAGCTACAATTTTTGAATATTTTTCAGAAGGGACGCAATGTGTGTATCATTAAGCTCTTAGTCATATAAATAGGCTGGTAGTCATGACAGCTTTGGAAGGTGGTTGAGGCAGGCGGAGATTTCCAGCTTGTAGAGGAAGACTGGGTTTTTGCCTACATTTCTGAAATGNAAGAAAAGTTATTTCTTAGAAAATGGGTCAGCATTGTAGAGATCTTAAGGAATTTATTGTCCAAATCTAAGACAATCTCACATGAGTTAGATGATAACTGAAAACTAATAGTTAAGATGCAAAATACAATTTTACCTCTGACCTAGGTCCTCTAAACATATCACTCAGGAGTTGTAGCTCAATCTAAAGCTACAATTTTTGAATATTTTTCAGAAGGGACGCAATGTGTGTATCATTAAGCTCTTAGTCATATAAATAGGCTGGTAGTCACGACAGCTTTGGAAGGTGGTTGAGGCAGGCGGAGATTTCCAGCTTGTAGAGGAAGACTGGGTTTTTGCCTACATTTCTGAAATGCCTAAGAAGGCTAAGAAAGGCGCTATTGTAGATGTCTGCCATCAGCTTGTGAGAGGTTGAAGCAGAGGAGGACTTCTGAATGCACAGCCTGCATTTGATGTGGATGAAGGTCCACAGATCTGAACGTATAGTGTAATTGTTCAACATTTGGATATGCAGAGAAGATACTGTGCCTGCACAAAGAGTTTTGGGAGAAGAATGAAAGGAACAGAGTTTGACACAAGGGTTTTTTAGATTAGCTTGAAATATTCTGTCATTCTCTTTATAAAAAGTGTTTCTCCTACAGTAACACTTCTTTTCATTAATAGAATCTCTTCTCGAGTCTTCTCCTTGGGACATTTTTTTTAATTTGGTACCCTTGTTATTCAGTATTATTTACTGTACAGTAGTATTTACTATCATTATTTATTGAATATCTAACTTTACAAATACTGGATACATTCTTTGCTAGTTATGGAATCATAGCTGCCTATTCCACAAGTCAATTTTTAAAACATTGTTTTCCTACAAGACAATTTGACTAACAATTAATAAATTAATGGACTAGCCAAGGTACCTATTACACTGAGTCCTTCAAATTTGGTGCCGTACTTTATAATCTCTATATAGAGTTTTCACAAACTTTTGAGAGTATACCTTGTGAGTATTGGTACACTTACCCCTGCTGGGAAAAAGCCATAGGCTGTTATACGGGACAATTTAGAGACACAATTTTCAGTTAGACTGAATCAGGTATTATTATAAAAGATGGGGTTGAAGGTATCTTGCTTTTTAAAGTTTTCTTCTCCTATGAGGTTCTTTGATGTTTTCAATAGTGAAAAACCCTTACATGTAAAGGCAACATTCTGCAAATGTGTTTAGAATATTTTGTGATGGAATAGCTAAAAACTATCTCACAACCAAAAGCCATTTCCAGACTTTCCAGTATACCAAGTACCACTGCTATTCAGTCACATCCTTTACCCTTTGGCCAGATACATCATCCACTGAAACCTATTCACAGCCTTAGTGGCCTTTGGAACAGAGTCCCATCACTTCTTATCCTGTACTGTCAGACCCTTATAAAACAAAGCGGCAAAGTCAGTAAGTAACATTTCTGCCTTGTCTGATAAGCGTCTGTATTTAAAAAAAAAACACAATAGCATTTCATATCACAAAAATAAAATTGTGCTATTATCTACATAGGCAATAGGGATCCACAAAAATAGAAATTTGGGATTTATCTTTCATCCATTTTTCACTTTTAACAAAGAAATGTTGTTTGTTCATTATAATTTGAAAAACAAAATACAGCATCTATCCATTATCTGCTTGATAAACTCATTCTGATGAATCAACCGCACAACAGATAACACAAACAATATATGAAAGATCCCGTGGAAAATCAGGTACTGCATACCTAATTCTGTTGGTGAATGCAGCCCTATGTAGCGAGAGCTACACAGTATAATAATCTTTTACGGAATAGGTTATTATTTATAAAGCATCATAAGGAGTCTTGCACACCATCAGACAGGTTTAGTTATTATTCCTCTAGTACTCATTGTCTACCAGTGAATATATACTGGACACAATGAGCTACATGTTCATAATTATAATTTATGTACATATTTCCACAGATTTTCTTGGACAACGGTATTTTGCTGCGAACTGAATGCATAACCCGGAACCAAGAGCTGTTCAGTTCTAACCCTCCCTCCAGTAACAGGTTCTTGAGCCTGCAGCCTTAAGTGAAACACTTCCTGCATTTGTAAAATGAAGACATAAACAACTGTCTGCTTACCTAGAGAAGGGTACTGGAAAACTATTCAGCCTTCAGAACCAAAAGTCAAGTCTGGCAAATTCATAATGTGTTTGGCAAGGAAGTATTGCACAGTGCACTGCAATCCCAGTGTCGCTTTGGCACCCTATTGTATTTTCTCTGTATCCTTTCCAGCGTAAGTTTAAGTCTCTGTTTGACCTCCAAACCTGTAGACAGTTATGGCTGCTAAACTATAATCACAGAACTTGTCCCCCTGACTTCAGGAGGATAAATTAGATGCCTAAAGGTTAGAAAGTAAGCAAATGTTCGCAGTGAGGGCTACGTTTGGTGAAGGGCCAATTTTCCCAATTGAAAATGAATAAATAAAAATCATGCCTAATTTGCTTCCATTACTAATGCTGTACATACTATATAATTGAAAGCAAATTAGATGCTTTATTTTAAATTCTTTACATACAAATCTTATTTTCTTAAAGAGTAGAAATCAACAGCCATTTCTCTTCTAATTTGATGCTGTTGTCACATATTACAAAGACTGAGCATAAGGGGCTTTTTTTTTTAACATTATCTCACTATGAACTGAAATGAAACATTTGAGACAACACTACCCATCTGAAATCAAATGTAAAAGTATTTTGATTTGGAGAGCACTGATAAATGGAAAAATAATCTCAAAGGTTTGTTAATCTAGGTCAGTTTCATATTTGATGAATACACAAGAAAGTTTCCCCAGCCATTTTAAAGATACTGCTTGTATTCTTCATACAAATTACAAGAAAATGACTCATGCAACTGAGAATGTTATTAAATAATGTATATAGTCAGCATCACTTGTGTTAAACTGTCACTGTACTCCTTAAAATAACTTGACTCGTTCCATTCTAAAGGAAGTAAAAAAGTCCCACAAACACCAGTTGAAAGACCCATTCTCTCAAAGATAACTCAGTAAAAAATAATGATGACTGATAGCAACATGGTAAGACCTTAAATATGTGAAACAAGACACAAGTTATCAGCAGGAGTTCACAGAAATGGACCTACACTATTTTTGCATCACAGACAGACAAAGGTTGAGAAATCCTGATTATCTAAGCCTCTTGTTTTTCTCTCAGCCTCACTCCTCAACTGAACATACTTGAATACTATTCTGAGTCTATCACGTGTTGAAGCATAATTACTTGTGTGTTAAACTAGTACAGGTACTTTCCACTCTCTCTCCATACCTGACCAAAGAGTTAGTGAATGCAAAGTTTCTACTATCAACCATACGTCCTTCAGAGTTCCATTTTCTTGCAAGTACCACGACACCACATCCACTGTGGAAGGATACAAGACACATGAATAAAAGAGACTTTTTGTGAGGTACACAACGAAAACAAATCCCATCAAAACACAGATTATTTTTCACTGCACAGATTATCAGACAAAAATATCACAAACAAATGGCCTAGATGGAACTTCTCCAAGCTTGTGGGCAGAGAGAAAATAATAGGATAAACTCTGCCTTCCTTGCCTTCCTTGATTTTTAAATGCTGATATCACCTACATTTCATCCCTAACTACAACTTTGTATGACTCATGTCAATTCTTCTCACTTATGCCCATGACAACTACACCTACTGTAATCAGGAAAAGAAAATCTAAAATAATTATGTCCTTTGGAGTCCAGAACACAAGCCCCCTTTCCTCAGTTACTCCTGGAATAAGTTCCCTAACCTTGATGAAGCAGTAGATGTTTGGAACTTGTTCTATCCTACGATGGCTGAAGCTTGTCAAGGACACACAATTCTCTGTTAAATCCTTACCACTTCTTTACAGCAGACACCAGATAACATAGAAATTATTTGCAAGGATACAAATTACATCATTCACAGCCAAATCTGAAACTACACAAAATTTAGTCACCGTGAAATAGTTGCCCCTCTCCAACAATATCATGGCTTTCTCTCATTTGGGAGATTCATACTAGTCATGAGATTTTTTATATTACCTGTATTTTTCAAAACTCCTTAACAATGGTGCTCATAATTTGAAAGATAACATAAAGAATTCCATTTGTTAGTATGTTCCACTCCTCAGAATGCAGTGGTATAAACACTAATGTCTAACATACTACAGGCAGGAGGTAACGCCAAGTATACTGTTTGACGGAAGAAGTGCAAAAACAGAACTCAGGCTACCTAAGAAACACTCTTCAAGTAGTTCAGTCTCTTTTACAAGCACTTCCCATGCAGTTCTGGATCCAAGTAATTCCAACGTTGTCTGTTTTCTAAGAACACTAGATCCTTAATGGAAAGACTGCTGCTAGCTATGTGTTCATTAGAATTGGAAATGGAGAGTCACTCTTCTAGCCTGGAGCCAGAAGGTGGGCTATCTTGGAGGCAGGGTTGATAGCTTTTGAATACCAGATGAAGTCTATAGATACAAGACTGGTGTCAAATGACAAGAGCCTTAAGCAGATGGATGGCAGTGTGTGTGCACTATAGGCTGTTGTTAATTTACTAGATAGAGATAATGCTTCTTTAAAATTAAAAATGAGTCATTGGAAAACAGCCCGAGAGGCCATAGCCTGCAGATTTCAGGCCTCCTGGCAGGCCTGCATTGTGGGGGATATGTTTTTTTTAGAGTTATGAAAATTAAAATTGCATGTTAGAGAGAAAGAAAATGTAATTGTTTCTCTCACTAGCTATTTAAGCTATTCATAGTCTGGATTTGAAATTCACAAGTACATTTTCAGTAAAATGGAATAAGCTAGTCATAGTAACTCATAGACAAGATACAGATGAGCAATGACAAAGATGTATAATAATACTGAATTGTCAAGTAGCAAGATGTAGATTTTATATTTGTAACTATGCTTTTGTCATTTTAGCATGACCATATACAACGTCCTTTCTTTTCACTATTGCTCTGCACAGGACTTTTCATTGCCATTGAGTTATGTTGGAAATAGCACTACTCCTCTCCTTTGATCTTGGGATGAAAATTTCCTGTCATATTTCTTGCAAGAATGTCAATATATTTCCATAACATAACACAGACAGGGCTGTCTCATTGTTTCCTTGCTCGAAATATATGACCAGACATCAGATTCAGTGTAAAATTTCTGAGAGAGTCCAGTTTGATAAAGAAGTAACTTATCTCTAAAGGCAAAAAAAGGAACTGTAGAGAACAAGTACACAAATGTATCACTTCTCGTGCTAGGCTCTGAGGGGTACCATCTACTATGCTGTCTAGAACTTACGGGGACACTCATCACCACAGAAGTTTGAGAAACCAGTGAAGAAGTCGAACAGTCTGCTGTCCTGGCTGTCTATATAGCCAAAACTGTTCGTGATCCCTTTAAGTATTTATCAAAGGCACTGCAACGACTCAACTCATTGCCTTACAACCAGATTCTGGCAGACCTGAAAAACTTGCTGAGTCAACACAACCCTAAAACCTAGATGATTCCTTTAATAATATCATGTATCCAACATAGAAATAACAATGCCTTACAATTTTACAGCACTTTTTGCCCCTACAGATGTTGGTGCCCATTGAATATCATTATCCCTGTAGTCCCATTTTAAAGACACAAAGGAACAAAGTGATGCATCAGTTAGTGACAAAGTCAGAAGAAGAACCCAGTCCTTATGACATCCAGTCCTGTATCCTTGCAGCTGGAACACAGGGTTCACGTAGCTTTTAAATCCATAACACCACTGAGTCGATGTAGAAAGCCCACTACTATTCCAACACGCTCTATGCTGACTCATCACCACTGAGCTCAGCAGTGTTACTGATGGTTTGCACATATGTGAATGAGGGCAGAATTAAATACGGGATATTTAAAAAGATGTTCTTCAAAGCTTAAAAAGAAATGAGAGGAAAGAAGGGGAAGAATAGGCGTACAGTGAATCTGTTACCCTGCATAATGTACTACAATCAAGGTCACACATAACTATTTACTTACAGTGCACTGCTCATGCAATATTGTACCGATTCTTCTCAGCCAGCAACAGTAGCAGAGACCTCTGTGCACCAACTGGCATTTTTCAGCTTTAGAAAACTTTATGACGAAAGTATCAACCATAGAGACTTTAGTCACAAACATGTCCGGGTATTTCAGTGCAGCAGCAGCAGCAGCAGCTACATGAAAGCACTTCTTGTTTCAACTTGAAGGTGAAAGGCTGACTCTACAAAAAAGTTTCTCTCTTTTTTTTTTCAGTCCTATACAACACCACCTGTCTCATCAGCAGGACCACTCTAAAGGGATGGGCCTCAAGGCACCTCAGTCCCAAGATTCTCCATGCCTCATTCTTCATCCACGCTGTTAGTAATGTACCATCACTGGCACAGTTACACCTGAACACTCTGGTGCTGCCAAACACCTGGCTTGATTTTCCACTGTCCAAATGAAAAATAAGCATAATCTGCTTTTTGAGGATACAGCAAATGAGGGAATTCATGACAAATTGTGTTGGTTTATGCAGAATAGTGATAATAAGATACAAATGAGAATTTTTTGCTTAATGAATAATACTAATCACGTTTCAACAAATGCTGTGCCCTTCTAATTAGAGAGAATGCATAAAATCAGCTTAATTTATTTGCGACTAGTTATACATAGTTTAAATATTTACTAGAGATTTACTCTAACGTTTGGAATTATTTTAAACAGTTCTTGCAGTAAAAGCAGACCTAGTAATGTAAAGGAGGTTACAATTCTAACTTCTGCCCTCCCTTTCGTTATGCAGCGTGTGATGTATACCCTCAGTTTTCAAGATGCAAGAGAAAGGATATTATTGATTTACATGCTAATTCTCCAACTGTTACTAATTTTCTTGATTCCTGCTTCCAAAGTTGCACTTCCAACATTCATCACTGTAGTACACTAGAGGGGCTGAGCATCTTTTTCAATAAATTACAGGAACTATGACTAATTATAGTGATATTAACTATGCAAAGTAATGTGTAACTTAAAATGGATACGTTTATCATTTCAAATTATGCTTTTGACTCTTGATGGCCTAATACATGGATGCTTTTCTTTTTTTTTTAACTACAGATTATGAACTGTGCTATATTTTTTTTTAAAAATCCGTTTCACAGATATAGGCATATCTTGTGAATTTAATGAATGGAAATAAATCATTTACATCCCATAAAATGCTTAGTGGGTAGAGGACGAGATTAGTAACAAGGGCAAGCAGGGCCAAATTCTGATTGTTTTAGCAAAGCACTCAGGATTCAGCTTGAACAGTGCCATTAGCATGTATTTGGCGCACAGGATTTGTACCATATACTTTGTGTCTTCCTAATGCTACAAAGCTAATCATAGAATGGTAGGGGTTGGAAGGGACCTCTAGAGATCATCTAGTCCAACCCCAATAGTGAAAGTTCTTTGGCTAACAATACCGGCAGTGCCTAGGACTCAAAGCAAAACCAGCAAGCGTAACTGGCTTTCAATAGTATGCAAAGTATGTTTCAAAGGCTTAAGATACAGAAGCTTTAAAACAATGGCAGTGCAGTTGCGCCTAGTGTAAGAACTTTGCAGCGCAGCAGGGCTTTTTCGCTCACATGCGGCACCACGTTATCACAGTTCTCCTTCCAATCTAGAAGGAACGCAGCCTCTGTCATCTCAGTCATTTTCACGTTACCTAGTATTTCATGGTACAGAAGCATAGCTCTGAGTAAGCAAACAAAATTAAGGAAGAACATAGACTGATCTATTGCAGAGACATTCTCACAGAAAATAAAGTGGTGCAGACGGACAGGGCCTAGATTTCTCTACAGAATTTGCAGGAACTGACCAGCAGAGACCAAAGAGTTTGGCCAGATCCTTCCATGAAGTTAGGCTATTCTTTTCCATTATGCCAGAATACCCTATGCATTATTCTCTTAAAAAAAAAAAAAACCAACCCAACAACAAACCAAAACCAAAACCAAAAACAACCCCATGCAGACATACTCAGGAGCTTACCAGAGGAACATCTGCACTTTGGACCTCTGCCATTAGTTCCCTGCTTAGCCAATACATCCACTTGTTCTTCTGAGTATTGGGATGGAGACTGATGATACCAGCCTTAAAAATGTGCCACCTTTCCTGGGCACATTTGCCCTTCAGAGCTGCCTCCCGTGGGATCTGACCACCAGTTTCCTTAATCAGTCAAAGTTGACTCTCCTAAGGTTCAGGGACTACATTCTGCCACTCTCCTTACTCATTGCCTTCAGGATCTCTAACTCCACTATTTCATGGTCGTTACAGCCAAGGCTACCATTGGTTATCACATCCTCAACCAATTCTTCCTTGTTAATGAACCGCAGCAGATCCAGCTGAGAATCACCCCAGCTGGCCCTTTCAATACCTATATCAAGAAGTATCTCTGCCACCCTCCAGAAATCTTTTTGACTGCTTGTTTGCCAACATCTGCCCTTCCATCAGAAGTCAGTTCTTCCTAAGGAACCACAAAATGAGGTTGCCTTAATTAAAATGCCTTCAAAAATTCACAAAATTACTGGTCTTTTAGTTTTGCAGCCTTGTAACACTGAAGAGGAGCTTTTGCATGTATTTGTAATGGTATTTTATGGCAGCTTGAGCACCAGTGGTGTTAATCTACCCACTGGACAACAGGCAATGAGTTACCTTACGATTCAATGAAACATCAATCAAAAGCTTCAGCATCGCACAGTAGAGTAAATCAGGCCACTACATCATTTAAAGGGGAACAGAAAACACAGGAAGTACCACCAAGTAGCTTACAGGTAAACATACCCTTTTCTATATCTACCGAAAACCTGAAAATCTAGCACGTTGTTTTGGAATAAAGTTGGAGGAGGTATGGTGATGGTATGGTAAGGTATGGTAAGGTTTTGCTAAGTTATCGTCACAGCTGGACCTCTGATTTCTTGAGGAAGAGTAAGTATTGTCTAGCACTTCTAACTATTGTTACTAGCATTTTTAGGCGTCAATGTCTCATTTCTTCTCATCTTCACCGCATTAGGAAGAGCTGGGCCAGCTGCCTACGTACTATGAACACTCACAGAAGATAATTTTGGCTCTTAGAAACTATATGGGTAACCAGGAAGGAAATTAGCCACCCTTCCTCTCGAGTAAGAGGAAATGAAATGCTCTTCCCAGAGGCCTTTAAGGAAGGCCTTTCCCTCTACGCAACTCCCAGGAGGGTTCCTTCCACTCAGAGCTGCTCACTGCATCACTGTGATTACCACACCAGCCCTGCTTCCCGCTCTGCAGAGCCTTGCCTCATGTCACCAGGAGGGACAGAACTGCTAGTCAGGCTCCTCTTGCTTCTGAGGAGATTGCTAGACCCAGGGGCATCAGTGATGTCTGCTCTGCTTAGAGAGTCTTCTCTCATTCCCTGTCCCTCATCCTCCATTATTCTCCACTGTATTATGTAGTCTTAAGACCTGGCCCTGGTATACTAGTCTATCTTCTAGGTAGTTTACAGAACCACTACCTGCACAATCTGTACACCTCGGCTGATCCCTAAATGCCGACACATGCCTAGAAGAAGAGGAAGAGGATTTGCAAAACAGAGTCTTGAAAGAGTTTGAATGTGCTAACATGCTCTCTTGAAACTCCAAATACAGCACCAAGTAGAACCATAGAATAATTTGTGTTGGAAAGCACCACAGAAGGTCATCTCATCCAACTCCCTGGTCACTGCAGAGTAAAATTCTATATATCCACAAGTAAGCAGAGTCCACAACCTCTCAGGGTAACTCATTCCAGTATGTGATCACTCTCATGGGAAAAAAACCATAATCCTTATATCTAATGAGAGTGGTTTGTATTCTAACTTTTGTCTGTTGCCTTTCATCCTGCCACTGTCTATCTCCATGAAGAGTCTGTCTCTGTCTTTTCTAGATTCCCCCATTAGGTAGCTGTAGAAAGCAATAAGATATCCTCTTAGCCTTCTCAAAGATGAACAAATTCAACTCTCACCCGCTCCTTGTATGTAATGCGTTCCAGAATACTTCATATATAGTGGTTCTGATTACTAAACAAAATGTAATTCAAATAAGCTTTGGTAGAAGACAATTTCTTAGACTATTTAAAATCAGAAGTGAAAATCACTTACTAGCATCATTTACAATTTTAAAGCACAGCTCACAGCTGTCCTAGTTATGTTCTTATCAATCTCTTCTGGACAAGTATTCTCAAGTCCTTTACCTCATCTAATATTTTCTAATTCTCCTCTCAAGAAAATTTACTCTCAGGAAGTCATCGAGAGTTCACAATCTAATTAAATGAAAACGCTGTATGATAAAATTTACCACAGATGCATCAACCACGCTCTGTAAGTAGAGCTCAGAGATTCTCAAATTTGAAAATTCCTGATCAAAACCTAGGGCGCTTCAGAAACTCTTCAAACAATATGTCCAAAACAAGGAATAATGAGGTTCTGCCCTTGTAAGGTCTTCTGGATTTCAACACAGTTCAATATCATTATCACTTAGAACAAATGCACAGTTTTAACCAACATGAAAAAAAATGAAAAGCTGATCTACAATTCAAAACATTTCACATGACTGAAACAATGTATGCACTTTGCTTGGGCACTTAACTCTCTTATTTTGCAGGGAAAGGTAATAATTTAAAGTTCATAATAACTGAACTACTACCAGGTGTAAAATTCCACACCACTATAAAATTGTCCTCTTTGTAAACAGGAACTCTATGTTGTGCTCTATGCTTTTAATATTGTATTTACAAAAAAAAAAGGATTTTCAGCCTTGGAGATCAGAATACCAGCTCCCATGTTTAGCTGCATTATGATTACATGTGGTGTAGTGAAATGCTTTCATACTGTACTCTGTTTCTATAGGGCTTCTTAATTTCAATTGTATTTGATTTAGTGGTATAATTCAAAAATTTAGTCATTTATGTTTAGATCTGCACTGGTTGACTCTAGGAGTCCCAGAATTCTAAAGAGTGTTCCACTAACTTTTTTCCCCAAGATATTCTATTTTTAGGTCACACAAAGATACAATAAGACTGTAAACATATACTTGAAAAGCAGATGGAAACCTACAGCCTGCTTCCTATGTATATCAATTTAGAGACAGAAGACTAACAAATGAATTTGCCTTGCAGGTGTGGAAGAAAGCCAAAATGCTGCCACCATTTTATACTGTGTGGAGAAGCAAAGTTCTTATATTTGAATTAGACTAGACTAGGATGGAGAGGAACAGTATGACTAAGAGACTACAGACATGATCCTTTGGGGTCCCGCTGAAAACAGGATATCTAATGCAGAGATCATGAATCTCATCCAAAGCCATACATGTAGCCATTGTGGAACAACCATCTCCTCTTACATTCACCACTTCTACCCACAACTGCTAAGATGTTTCCTAATTTTTCTAAGCTTTCCCGGTCACTGCACTGTTGAGAACGAACTGCTGACAAGAAGCTTCCTTCAGGATCCAGGCAGAAAAAAATGAATGCTTAGGAGTCCTGCTTCTCTTTCTCCTCATCGTAAATTCCTGTAGATTGCCCATCCAACATAACTGATTATTCCCAAAAAAGGACTGAATGATTTCAAGAGTAGTGATGCACAGCCCTTACTAATGCTTTCATTTTAAGGCTCAAAGATATACAAATTGATATCTAAAGAGCGCTTCCTGGAGAAATTGTTACATCCAAATCTCCCACATTGAGAACAGTGAGGTTTCTTGAAAGGATTGAAGAAATACAGCAATTTAAATTGTTCAACATAATTAAAATACTCCTAACTAGCTACTCCTAGAGAAGAAAAATACTACAGTTTCACAGACTCACAGATATCAGTTCCTCCTTAGATTTTAAATAACGCTTAAGTGGGATATCAGTGACTGACTGAAATATGCTCGGTACTTAGCTTCTCCAGAGAGGATTTCCTCTGATTCTAGATAGGAATAGTCTAATGGCTTTCACTCAACTGTGTTTCTGAACCTAAAGAAAGTAGGCTCTCTTCCCTGATGTCTTCCTTTGATCTGATATTAAGACACATTCAATTGCCTGTAAGTTCTTTCGTTAGCCACTATATATCAGATTTTCAGAGGTACTGTGTACCAGAACTCTTGCTTCAGAGGGAGGGGAGTATGCTGGAAGATTGTATCTATGTACAGTCCAACATCTTCATCAATGATATATTACACTTGAAAGACACCAAATACATCGTTATGAAGTGTCCTGCACACATGAAAATTGTCAAGCCCATTTTACAAAAGTGGACATGCTAAAGTGCAGCCGTGCCCAGCTGCCTAAGCAAGTAAATTTCTTTGCTCTAAACAGTTGTACTCAAAGATCAGGGCTGGTGCCAAAAGCCAAGGGGCAAAGCTGTGCAGAGAGTGTAGAACTACCAGGGCATGCTGGAGTTCAAATCAGGGGGAGGGATTAGTTCCATGCTGTGCATGTGAGTAACAGCAGTTGCAGTGTGGCACTACAAGGAGATAAATACAAGGATACAACTATTTCCTAGGCACAGCACAAAAGCTTCTGAAGTGAAAATTCTTTGAAAGCTCGTGTAAGTTCCTATGAAGTTCCTTTCACAAGGGAACCCTTTAGATATTTCAGTGAATAACTGTTCATGTCAAATATTAGCCTGACTGGTAGAAATTTTGCTGAAATTCAACTTTCTGTGATACTTAAATGTATACCAAACCTCTTTGTTTCAATAAACTGGTCAAATTTCTGCCTCCTTGAACCTCTCTTCGCAGTAGAAATTGCATAGAACCATCAAAGACATCAAGACTATCCTGGGTATACAATAGCAGATTCTAGGAAAGCACAGACTGAAGGCTCTTGATGAAAACGCCACTCTATTAGTTCTGTGGAGACTAATTCACTTGGCTACCACATAAGTCAACCTACACACAGTTCCAGGCTGCCACAAACAGACTGCTTCTAGTCCTTCCCTTGGTTTGTTTAAAGTTTATCTCCGCTCTCCTGCATGCCATGGCGTGGATATCAAACAGAAGCCCACCTATAGCAATTCTTCTCTGCTTGCTGCTAAATTTTTAAAACTTGTTTTCCCTTTTTTATGTATCATCCCTGCAGTATCCTTCAAATCACATTTCTTCTTAACATTAACAATAAAGCTGATAAATCTGAATGAACAAGAAACCTGTCTTTTAATTTATCATTGTGCAAATAACATCTTTTAAATTACAATAACTGTTCCCAAATGGTTAACTGCAGGTCCTGACCTGTTATCTGAATGTATCCTTCTACGGAGTGTACCTAAAAGTACTTTCTCCGTAGATGTAAAGGCTCTGAGTGCCCAGATCTGCTCCCGCTCAGACTAGCTGGTAACCTGGCCCAGAACTCTGTTCCAGCATCACTTACAACTTCAGTTCGAAATAGGTTAATACTTACGAGTAAATGGTACCTCAGAGTTAATGAGAGGTATCATACTACCAATGTGCGTTCGCAGCATGGATTCCAGGATACTCCAATCCACTTGCTTACTGCTGCTGATCCCAGTTAGCATGCTAATTCCAACTCCTACTAAAACGGCAGGAAGACAAGGCCCTAACTTGTTACAATTCGTTTCTGTATCGCCGAGGCCACTTCAGCTCACTGAAATGTTCATTCGGAGAACTTTTCATTACTCTTTGGTTAATGTGGCAGTTAATGTCCTGGAGCTCTGTGATCCTGTGTCCATTTAAAAATGNTCTCCGTAGATGTAAAGGCTCTGAGTGCCCAGATCTGCTCCCGCTCAGACTAGCTGGTAACCTGGCCCAGAACTCTGTTCCAGCATCACTTACAACTTCAGTTCGAAATAGGTTAATACTTACGAGTAAATGGTACCTCAGAGTTAATGAGAGGTATCATACTACCAATGTGCGTTCACAGCATGGATTCCAGGATACTCCAATCCACTTGCTTACTGCTGCTGATCCCAGTTAGCATGCTAATTCCAACTCCTACTAAAACGGCAGGAAGACAAGGCCCTAACTTGTTACAATTCGTTTCTGTATCGCCGAGGCCACTTCAGCTCACTGAAATGTTCATTCGGAGAACTTTTCATTACTCTTTGGTTAATGTGGCAGTTAATGTCCTGGAGCTCTGTGATCCTGTGTCCATTTAAAAATGTGGAAAAAAAAAAAAGGGTTGGCCTTATTTAGGATACAATCTCTGAGTTGATCATTTGAAAAATCTTCATTTGCAATTGCTCGGGTGGATAGTGAAACCATTTCCTGAATAACACTGCTTGCCTTTCAGATTCCTCTCGATGTTAGAAAGGCTATGTTAATTCTGGATCAGTGTTCTTTAATAAAACAGCACAGCAGTAAACACCAAAAATAAGAGTTTCATGCTTAAGGTACTTCATATTAGAAAAATGTAATGTTCTATCAATGTTTCTTGCTGTTTTATAGTTACGTGATAAATGTTGGACTTTCAATCCCTTCTATGTCCTAAGCATTCATTACATTTACACATTTTACAGTTCTCTAGTATTTTTGCAATACGTTTTCCTGAATCAGCTGATGACATTTAATGGAATGTTTAAGACACAATATAAAACCATAAATGCTTTTGCTTATTCTGGGGAAAAAAACTGTGCACGTAGATTGGTTTTCAAATTAAAAACTATGTTGGTGTACCCAGCATTTTTGCTTCTGCTATACATATTAAAATATAACTAAATGCCTCTTATGCAATACTGCAGCATAAGTACAAATAACAAGCGCTTGTACTTTACAAGCAAGCTATATGATTAAGGAGCTATTAATGAAGTGAAACAAAACCTCAGTGCTAGAATGTAATAGTCCATGAAATTCTTATGGGGAGAAAGGGAATCTGCAGTGAATAAATATTAACTTAAATGCTATAGAAAACATAAAGCAAACAAAAAAACAGCATTTTTAAAGCCAAAATTTTGGTAAAAACTGCTGACTACTTAAGGAAAGTCTATTTGCATACCACAGGGCTCCATCTGCTGTGGAAAATATAGGCTGCAAGAATGATTTAATATTTAATAGAAGTAGTGGCCGTTGTTAATTATAATTTGCACATTTACAAATCAGCACTGATAGCAATACAAATTATGAAATATAAGGGTGTTATGCTGGATACTGGGGAAAATAAGATGACAGACAAAGTTAATGGAGTATCCCTAACAACAGCTCTGTCAGAACACATCAGAGAACTAATCCAGTTACAAAGAGCCTGCAATGGAAAATCTATTTAAAATATTAAAATGCTGTTTGGTAAAAGCTTTTTCATAGTGCATTTTACTTAAACAGTTGCTTATTGCTCATGGGTCATTAGCTGTACACCCAGATGCATTCTGCAAACCACCATTTGAAAGAACAGTAGAAATTAAAGAAGAAATATATTTCTGCAGCATTTTTCCTGAAATCTACAATCGGTTTACTGCAGATTACAGACAGAAAAATAATATCAGCTACTTCCAAGATAGGTGCTGTTGCTGTTACAATAACTATATATTTCCTTTCCTACAAGAAAGTAACGTGCTATGGAGCACTTGACTCTTTTGAAAAATGTTCCAGCCCTGGAAGGCACTCCAAGTGGATTAAGAGACCCATATGCAGAGAGAGTCATTCCAATACCATAGGCCTGGTTCTAGTTTAAGACTCAACATTACTTTGGTTTCAACACCGAAGCTATAAATTGACTCTTATTTAGTAAAAGCACAGAAATTACCATTGATTGTTTTCATTAATCTTCTGTTTCACCTCACTTTTCTCATCATCACGTAATATGGATTACAGATAGAAACCATTAATGCGCAAATGCTTTAATAGCAACTTTGCTCACTGAGACATTCATGCTGCTACTGATTTCTGTGTTTTAACATCAGGTAGGTGGTGTGTAATATAAACCATGAGGCAATCCTAACCTCATTTAATTCAACAGATAGCTTAGCATTTACGTCACCTACTAGATACAAGGCAAAAGTAGGTAGAAGGCAAAAGTAGATAGAAGGCAAAAGCCTATAATACTTCCAGTATACAGTTCATTGTAATATATATAAGCCAATTGTTCTCCTATAGTACAGACAAATCATATTCAGTCTGTGGAAAGCTGTCTCCTTCAAAGTCTAACAGCTTAAGAATTACATATTAGTCTGAGACTCTGTCCATAGGTCACCCTAGACTGATCTAGCAGTGACTAGCTTACACATTCTGCTGGAAAAAGTCAGGAGTACCACATTTTGGCTGCACCTTCTTTTGTCCATTTGGATTGGATTTTCTTTTTATTTTGTGTCCACAAAAGGAAGGATGCGGAACCAGGCAAGATGTGCCTTGCTAGATACGTTGACGGAAATGGTCCGGAGAACCAAAACTACTCTTACAGGGGCACAATACTCCAGTTATGACAACCAAGAGCCTACAACAATCTTTCTGTTCCTTCTGTTGTCAGTGAATACGGTTTGTTCTCTGCTCATAAGAGCTGCAGTTAAGTCTTCACCTTAGTATTAACCCCACTAGCTGGATATGTAAACACAGCAAGTTAACCTTTGTTTTACTGGAGGGCAATTTAAGACATATTTAGATGTATTAACTTCAGTCACGCAGTGTCAGTACCCCTCCAAAAATGTTATTCTTGAGCACCAAATGAAAAGCAGTATTTCAATGTTAAAATCAGTACTCTCTGGTGCAAACTCAGTATCTGCCCATTTTCACCTCATCACTTCCTACCCTTAGTCGTGGGTCTCTATAAAGAAATCATTCTCACACATCCATGCCTGCAATAAAAGGAAAAATAGATTTTGCTATTTTTGACTCTGAGTCTCTATTTATTATGGTGCAATCAGAAAGGTGATTACAATACTATCAAAATTAACGCCCGACAATTGCATAATGTACTCATGTTTGTTTTGTTTACTAACCTATTTCCTTGTGCTTTTTGGGGTCTGTAAGGATCATCAGCTCTTTTACAAGATGTATGATGATGATGGGGGAAACAAATGATCTAGAATTTTAGACAGCCTGTTCTAGGGCAAGCTGCCAAGACCTCATTTGACCACTGATGTCCTAGTCTATCATAGTTGAGGGCAATCTCTGCTTTTTGTTAGGCAATAATTCTACTTCACAAAGAAAAGACATTGCAAGACACAACACTGATTGCTGCAAGTTCCTCTCTTTTGCAAAACACAAAAATCTCTGATTAGCAAAAGAACTAAGAAATGAAAAATAAAAATAAAGTGGTTTAAGTAGAGAATGCAATTCTGTTTTATGAAAACCAGACCAAAATAACATCACTTTCAGATATTTTTACATTCCTTTTGTGTTATGCCAGCAGTGCAAAGGGGACATAAAGACTATCTTAATACATGGCTGAAAACGTCCTTGTCATCAGAGACTCCTTAGACCACTACAAAACCTAGATCACCTGATCTCAGTGCATGAGTACTATGCAGAACAGGCCAACGAAGAAACACAGCGAGAACATGAAATATCTCTTCGGCATGGTTAGTGGAGCAGTTCTTTGGCATCTGTTACTCAATTTGGCACTGTTATCTCTATTTATACCAGAAACTGTTTTTTCCTTCAGCAATCTCTAGGGTCAAGGCATCAGGAAAAGTGCAGAAAAACCACAATGTACCTATTGTTTTTCCGTTGTGTCAAGTGTTGATCTAGAGAGCATATGAAATTCCATCCTAAGTTATACAGAAAGACCATTAATGGTTTATTAAACCACCACTACTTCATATACACTGAGGAACAGAGCAGTGTACAATATTCTGTGGGGGGTAGAGAAGTAAGAAAATTAAACTTCCTACAGGTAGCGAGTACACAGGCCCTCTGTGTTCATCCTGGCCTGCCAAGCCTGTGTCATTTTAACATCTGCATACTCATTTATTATGCCATTGGTCAGATCAAATAGCCACCCAAGATGCAATTTCCAGACCCTAAATAACATATAACTCCCATTTACTCCTCAGAAACTTCTTCTGTAGCATTTTCATTCTGGGTCAAATACATACTTTGCAAAACACATATAACAAATTCATGGGTGTTCCTCCGAAGTCAGCAAAGCTTTTTCACACAATAGTCCATAACGAGAAAAAAGAACCTGCTCTATTTACCAGACATTGCAATTTTTTGCTCAGAAAAGATGAAAATAGAAACATATGTAGTAGATTTCCTTCCCCACTCGGTCTCCTGATAGCAGCACAAAAGGAATAAACGATTGCATGGATGGTGAAGATGTTTCCTTTTGCATAGTTATACTGTACTCGGCCAGGATAATGAAAGGTTCTGTGACACAGACACCACTATTCCCTAGTCCTGTAGGTCAGACTTCCCTGAAAGGTACCCAAAACCCTAGTTCCAGCAAGTACATTTTGTTATAAAGAGTAAGCCAAGTAGCCAGAATGGCACTTTCTGAAGATCAGCAGTGTTCTGCAGGGCGACAGGCACTCAGCTCCATGGAACTTTATAGCAACATGGCATCCCACACAAACAGTAATTTAGATAGTCCTTGAGACTAATTATATTGGGGAAGCCTCCAAATCCTGGAATGTCTCACAGCTGAAAAAGTGCAAGGAGCGGCCAATAGTAAGAAGCTAATGCAGAAATTGGGCTTGAACAGTCGCAGAAACTGGACTTCAATGTTGGATTTTAACGCTTCCTGCAGGCTACAGGGCAGCTAGTTAGGGTCATGAGGTTTAGCCAGTAGCCACTTCGGATTAGATCTGAATGGTGTTCTAAAGGTAAAAAACTTCATGACCACCTCTCAGTGCCAAGCCATCTGGACCTATGATAACTGTATTTCAATAGTCTCTCGGGTAGTAAATATTTTCTCTGAACTTCTTGCTTTGAAGTTTACCAATATAATGGTTTTGGTCTTTGCAAAAGAAATCAACATGAAATGTCAAGCTATGATACAATATACTTTCACACACTAAGGAAAAATAAAGCTGCATTAATTACATTCATAGATTGTTTTAAGTTTTGCAGTATGTGCAGGAAAGACTGACCCAGGCTCTTTATTTCACTGCAGTTTACCAAGGAGTGAGAGACAAGGGACAGAAGACAGACTTCTGTTCAGGAAGGACAAATTTAAACCCAGATCTATGAGGGTGTCCTATATTATGCAAGATTACAAACTGAGACCAAACGACGTATCATCCACTGCACCCTACATCCCAAACGTCCTTGCTCTAAGAAGATTTGAAAATATTCTCATTTATTTAAAGTTCTGAATAACAGGGAAATGCTCAAAAAAAGCAGTAAGCCATCACGCAAGAGCTCAGTGATGCCACATAACTCATCAAATAATCAGCTTTGATTGTCTTTCAGGAAAGTGAGATGAAAGCCATTACTGTTTTAGACAGTAACAGTAGTAGATAGCAAAAGTACTGAATAACTGTTAATTGAAAGCAAATCTGTAACTGCGATGAACTCTGAACACCTACCAACCTCTGGGTGTGAGTCAGCTGAAAGAAACTGAATTTTTAAAGTCTACCACCCAAACCGTAATTCAAAATCATAATTCCCCCAATTTCTGACTAAAATGAGCCAAACCTCATTTTCAGTATTTAAGTAAGTATGTAGGTTCCTCTTTTGCTCACCCAGTTATTTATGGATTTGCTTACATTCTGTTAAAATCAACAAACTTGTGTGTGTGCATAAACGCATATTCTTAAGTCCCTTGGCCAGAAGACTGCTGTTGGCTCAAATGAAATCCCAAACCACAGCAGACCCGGCCATCCTGATCCATGTTCCCAGAGGTAGTGCTACCCCGATTAGAAATCATTACGTCTGTCGTTCATTTGGCATGCCATTAGCAGTTTACCTAGGACGATCCTACATAATCACCCCAGTGAGGTTACCATCCCAGCATCCAGGCTAGAGCCCTAAGACAAATTCGTGTAGTGACCACAGGTACTATCAGCTGTACTAGCTCGTGTAGGAGCCTTAGAGAAATACAGAACCTTTACAGAAAAGTCTATAGCTACAAGCTCAAAGAATCACCTCTAAATTGATGCCCTATTTCATAAAGGCCAAGAACAGCCACTGCAACACTGATCTCATCTAATACATTGACTAATATGCCGACTTTTCTAGAATTGCCTTTTTGTTTCTGTAGTTTATTTTTTTAACACAGGAATTGTACTTGTTCCAAAGCATAAATGGAAGTGAAGTGTTCTAGTTTACCCAGAGGAAAAATCCCCAACTGCTTTTGGACATTTTACTAAACACTTTAACAATTCTCTTTTTCTGATGTTATGGTTTTAGCTGGCACCGTACCTATTTACAGAATCAGCAGGGACTAGTTTGATTCAAAGTCATATAGGTTTGTCTTTTGAGAAGTTATCTTCCAACTTGCAAAAATTATATAAAGAAAGTTACCTGACAGATAATGTCTTAACTAGGCATAGATGCAAGTGGGTGAGGAAAATACAGCAAAAAGGAAGTTACTCAACTGGAAAAAAATTCAGAATACACAACGTCACAAAAATAAAAGTACGGCTTCCAAAAGTGTGCCTATTCATTATTGTCAGGAGTTTTTTCTATATGCTTATTGACACCTCTACCTCTCACACTTACACTACTGCTATATCACTCCAGCCATGATATTCATCCATGTTGTTTACTTGTGGCATCCTTCACTTCCTAATGGGTCTTTTCTCTTTAGTTAGACCCAACATAAAAGCATCCTTTCAAGTTTGTTTTTAAAGAGGAAAACATTTTTCCCCAACTGAATCAATTAAACATCTAATATAGGTGCCTAGACTCGTGCTTTAGGCTTTTTATCTAGTCAGGGAATGTTCAGAGGCACAAAAGAGCTCTGAATAATCTCCTGGAAGTTCCGCTAAAATGTCACTATGCCTTTAAGTAAGTGAGCTACTTACACCACGTATCTACAGCTAGACCCCTAAACACACTTTGAAAGGATGGGGTGAGATTTTCAACAGCATTGACCTAACATTACTACAATTTAAGTCATAGGAATTTTACCATTAACTTAAATGCGACCATTTACGGCAATGCTAAGCGCTTCTGAAAATCCCATCTGTAATCTCCTTTTAAATTGATAGTTAGGAAAACTGGACCAAAGAAAGAGTAGCTTTACAATCACTGCTTATTCTAAAATCTATACATCAGCAACGTGTGAATATGATATAGTCTGTGCACATATAAGAAGAACTGCATGCATACATATAAAGAAAGTTAATTTCTGTGTTGACGGATTATTTGCCAAGTTAAAGCCAAATATGAGTAGAAATTACCACGATATAGTACTGAATAAAGGGATTTATAATGGAAATACTAAAAGAACCTCTGTAATAGTGATCCTACTAGGCACTGCTATAACAACATATATTTCACTCTTTTCAGTTAGTGCTGTTTTTCTCCTTTCTCTGAATGTTTGAGAACAGTAAGTGAAATGTTAATTTTTTTAAGTCAGAACCATCTAGCTAAACCATCCAAATCGTTTTTGTATACAGAGATTTTATTTCTAATCTTTCTCTGCAAGCTGCTTTGTTAAATCCTAATGACAACTTTTATGCATAATGCATAAAATAAACTTTACCAATATTTAACACACTTTTATAAACATGTAAAACCCCTCTATAAGTGAGATGACACACTGCAGGGCATGCGGTTGCAGTACACTGGGAAACCACACTTCCTAGATGACTGAAGGCATCTGCTTCGTGCCATTAATTTCTCAACATCGAACACATGTAGTTATCTTAGAACAGCAGTGCATCATATTATCTATCCTTTTTTTTTAATAGACAAGTACATTTTCTTGTATGTACAATATGTATGCTGTTCAAATTTACAGTCCTTTTTCTTTTATTCTATGAATGTTTATATTTCCTAAAGGAATGGGGACAGAGGAAGATAGCTTCTTACTTTATCAAAACACTTTATATTAGCAAATACATACCTATGAAAATATATGCTAACAAGGAATCACTCAAAAATGGATGCTATAAATCTTCCTTACGCAAGAGGCAAAGAAATAAGAATAATAACAATGTATCACTAGCCTATGTCACTGAAATGATTTGTTTTACTCCTTTAATCTTTACCATATCTAAACTGACTATAATAAATGAATAATTACTCTGAATACAGTGGAGTTAATTGAAAATCTGCTTGAAGTATAAAACCAAGAAATCATAACAACAAATACAAGGTTTAGCCAGTGTTTAGGAACTTGTCTTTGTCAATAATTTTTAAGGTTCAGTGTAAATGATACTGTTTACCATCGTACATCATCTAACATTACTCCAGAAAGTCATGAATTATTTCAGACTTCCTATGAATATTAATAGTCTTTAGAGTCATGGTATTTCATCAGCATACACGCAAGTATTAAAGTCTTATGGGGTTTGATTTTTCAAAATGAAACCAATTTAAATCGAGTTTGTTTTATTCCCAAACCCTGATTTCTAAGTCCAGAGATGGTGTACACTTTCCTGCGTGTGAAGCTCGGCCTTTCCTCGAATGCGAAAGGTATGTCACCTAACACAGGGACGGGTTGATTCTCAGAGCGCCCATCTGGGCACGCACTTCTTATTGGGTGTCCAAAACAACTGGAATCCTGAGAGAAGCATGCATTAACATTGGGATAGGCAAAATTTTGTTGTTTCCTGCTTTAAAAAACAACAAAACCAGCCTTTCCTTGGTAAATGTAGACTTGGGTATTAATCAAGAGGACAAAAAAAAAAAAAGAGAAATATTGTCTGAATAAAGGCCATTGCTAAAAGATAAACTCTTCTTTCCAATAGAAATTTCCTGTTCCATCATCTTCTAAAAACTGTAAGTCCAGAATTTGCAGTGAAGCTGGGCAGCACGGATTTCTCTTTCTTGAAAACAAACACTTAGTAATAAAGGCTTACAAGAAAGTAAGTGCACTTACTCACTTCTGTCTCCGTTGAACCTGACCTGCAGATTGCTTGTTTCACCCCTACAAGTGTTGTCATAAATTTGACTAGGGCTGGGGTTAAAAAGAAACATTACGTGTAAAGTAGCTTGCACACAGAATACACAACAAGAAGGAAAGCTTCCACTCTTCACATAAACATTCTTGTGCAGCACTGCTGTATTACTTTATTCATAACGCAAACCAGATGCACCAGATTTGAAATTAGGTTACCACAGTAGAGGGCAATACTGCTCTCAAGCAATCACGTATGTCCTCAGCAAACTGCAGCATATATACAACGACTTCACAGGAAAGTCACTGTGTCGGCTGTAAAACAGGTTCTCTATAACCAATAACTCCACTCATGTAAAAGGAAAGATCATACTTCAAATGTTGCTATTATACTACTGTCGTCTCCTACAGCAAACTCACTATTTACGTAGTATTGCAAACAATATAAATATATATTTACCGTATAGGTTATAACCAGCTTGCACTAGAGGCATAGGAAACATTCCATTATTTAACGCTGAGTTAAAATAACAAGCTACAAGACATAGCGGTGCCAGAAGTTCTTGCTGACAGATGCTGCTGTTCCCTTTGTGAAGGTTTTCCCTTCTACTGGTCGTATTATCATCATCTCTCTCATGGTAGCCTCCCGATTTTCAGGAATAATGATTCCTGCTTCTGAGTATATTTGCACACAGGAAATAGATGCCTGGCTAATATGCATAAAGCTTTTTTGAAAACACAAATTTTAAGAAATTTTGAGTAGTCAGAATGTGCATCCTGGAAAAAGCGCCAGTGCGGTGTGTGTGAACTCAGCCTTAGCAGACCAAACCTAACTAAATCCTGCATGCTACAAATATTGTCAATCCTATCCCTGTACCTGGACTGGGAAGGGGAATGGCTGAGATAGCAAGGTCACCTTATTCCATTAGCCAGGAAAAGCTTTTTCTCTCACGAAGGCAAAATCCAGCAGCTGGGCACAGTCCTCTCTGACCTAACTTGCACTCAGGTGGCATGGTGATAGAGATACGTGCTCTGCCAAATACTTGCTTTTGGTAGAAGCAGGAAGAAATTCAAGACTCTTGGGTTCAAATTCAGGTTTCCAGAGGTAGTTCTAGCTTCACAGTAAGATTACCTTTAGTTCTTTTGCCTCCAAACACATTCTATTCCTTGTTCTGACATGTCTCTGCTACTCCTGTACTCCCTTTCTTAACACGCATCCTCTTCAGTTCAAATCTTGTTTCCTCTACAGTGGCTTTATTTTTTTCTCCCCTCCCCTACTTCTCATGCTTCCATTTCTGACTGAAGTAGATTTTTCTACTGTTGTCCATGTTCTGCTGGATTGTCCCAATGTTAAATTCCCTTGCTTAGCATCACAGTTGCACCTGGAGGTGTGGGGACAATCTTGTTCAACGTGCCTACAGGCCTGGAGGATGCAATGCAGATGAATTCTTCAGGGAATGTAAATAACACCAAAAAAAAAAAAAAAAAAAAAGCCCTACTCGGCCTGTAGAAGCAACGATTTTTCTGATACATGCAATAGGAAGACATTTAGGACAAATTTTCACACCAGTGTAACCCTGCGAATGCAACACCCATAGCAGAAAAAGTGCTTTTCAAGAAGCAAGAATACTCTTCGGGCAGACAGAGAAATTGTCTCCTCATAACCTTTTACTTGGAAATCACTAAAGTGTTAGAGCTTAATCATCAAACATACTGTGTTTGGGACAGATGCCTGTCATGGAAAATGCCAGCTGAGATGTTCAAGTTTGGTAGAGTTATAAACTATTAATTTAGCAATAGCAAGAAAAGACCGTTAATCAGCGGCTTATTTCTAAACTCTGATGGTTGTGACAAGAAACACAATGAGAGAGTCACACGTAAACGTCGTGCTTTCAGTTGGCAGCAAGGGACTCAGTGCTTATAACCAGAAAACAATGAAGACCATGCAATCTAAACAGAAGGAAGAATATGACTTGTGTGGCACTGTATCGGGGACCCTGAATGTTAAAACGCACAGACTGTGATAGTGTGAGCCAAAGAATCCTGCGAGCTGGAGCTATAGCGACTAGCAAGTTTTGGGCAAAGATGAATGTGGAAAACTCATGCTTGGGCATCCATCAAAACCGTTATTGCCATAGGAAATCTTGTCCTGTGGCTATGGTCCTCTGCAGTTTGAACTCCAGGCAGGCTGCCTCTTATCTGATGACCACCTTCTGCCTGGCCAACGTTTGAAAATTGAAAGATTTTTACTTTAGGGGTTTCTTTCTAATATCAGATTTTTACTGAAAAATTGCATTGAGAGAATGTCTTTAAAGAAGGGACTAGAAGAAAGATGTTTGACATTCAGAGAAAAATAAAACAACATTTAAAATTAAACATTTAAAATACTGTAAAATTTCCTTTAAAAAAAACAACCAAACAAACAAAAAGATATGAATTGAAAGCTAAAATCCCTATCTAGAAATGCACACCTCCTCATCTTGCAGGAGAATAAATGCACCGCTACCATTGTGGCGTAAAAAAGGTGTAAACAGACATAAAATCTATTCTTCTGAGTTTAGTTTTCTTGAGACAACATGTAGCATGCCATCATCTTATTCTATTACAAGAATTGGTAAGGCCTATTAGCAGTCTGTGGAAATGATCGCTCGTTAAAAAGTCTTCATAAAACAAGGAATTCTTCTGATAAAATTGTTATTGCATGAGCGGACATACAGTAAAAGTTCACCTCATTGTACACGAGAAAATCATATATACAGGACAAGATACGCCTTTTAGAAATTGTGCCTTAAATTAGTAAAGAAAGAAAATAATCTGAAGTAATTTTACTTTTTCACAAGGAAGCAGAAATGTATCTATCAGATGAAGGATTATAACAAAGCAGCTGGAACACTGGAACCTCTGTAATATATTGCACATTTTAATCATGTTTGATACAACAGTCTTTATATGGATATCAATTACACTAATGACTCTTACATAATACCCGTGGGTGCCTAAGGGATGTATTGTCACCTCCCTTTTGTCATAAAAATAGAGAGTAGTTCTATATACACACTAAAGTAGTTTCTTTCATTTTTATATAATGAATGAGTAACACTGTAAAAAAAGACATTTTATCCCATATTAGTTTAGCAAACAGAAGAGATTTCACATATGACAGTGCTAAATATACTCTTAAGCTGCTAATAAAGACAAAGCCTGAGGGGAAAAATTCTAATGATGAGCAATGCCAGAAGTTTTTATTTCTGGATCTAAAGTAAAAATGTTTCACTTAGGTATAGTTTTAGAGACATCACAGAAGAAACCGGGATTTCCAATAATTTTTATCTCTAATAAAATCACTTGAATTAATTTGAGCATCATTATAGCCCTGAAAAAAAACACTTTTAAAGGTACTGTTATTTGCGTAACTTGTCTGTGCGCATTTTATTGAGTAATGAAAACTGAGAGGTTTCATCTGTAAATGATCTACACTTTCCCAAGCAATTGTCTAGAAAACACTACAGACTGAGTAGTAGTCTATAGAGAGCTGGCAGGACACAAGACTTTGTTTTTTCTTACTCCCATGAAAAGAATCAGAGAATCCGACAAAAGGGGAAACCAGTTTTATCATGGACTTGATGAATTTTAAAACAAGCACTTCAGCGTTTTATCTCTCTGAGCTCGTAATACCTTCAATACCAGCAAAAATAAAGTATCCCCTGTCTGAAAGTTTTCCTAATGCTTACATGGGAATATCAGTGGGCAATGACAAAGGTACTGTTAAGGTATGGCCACTGTGTACCACATTGAACAAGACAGTCTCATTATTTTCTTGTACTTGTGTCAGCCTGCACCCACCTGGGATGCCTTGACTCATGCACAGGATCGTAAATTCTTTAGGCCAGTGACCGTCCTTTGTAGCAAATACAAAATAGATGAAATGGCATCTATGACTAGAGCTTCTAAGCACCGGTGGAACACGAAGAGGACTAATAAAGACCAAAAGTATACAGTGTGATTAACATTCCCATTTTCTTTGTCTTCAGTTACCTGTAATTCTTAAGGTAGAGTCATGCAGAAATGTAGACAAAGAAGTGCGGCGTCACTCACTAATACAGTGGTCTGCCCTGGCTAATTTATCACAATATGTTTTCCTCATCAGATCTTTGGCTTCTTTGGCAACCTAAATAATAGCATGGCAATTAAATTTATCCCAACTTTTCCTGAAGTTCAGCTGCTTATGAGATTTTCATACATTTTTCTCTATCCCAAAGTTCAAAGCCTTCTAATGTATTTCTCAATGCTAATTAAATCCTGATAATACTAAGAGCTGGCAGAAATTCCGCGGCATTTGCGCAAAGGGGGAGCCTGGTAACAGGACAACTCTCCAGAATCCTACATCTCTGTGTAGTGCCCTGGAACTTGCTGTCCTCCTGCAGCCCTATCATTTTGAAGAGGTTTTTTAATCATTCATAGAAACTAAAGGAACCCAGAGGAACCTGAATATGGCAAAGCAATTTGTATTCACGCATGTTTTCTCAAGCTTAGTTTTGACCTTCTGAGATAATGTATCAAAATACATGCTGGATGTCTTCAGATGATTTTTTCATTTGTAATTATTTAATATTGATTTTGATTCAGCTATGAAAGCTGACGTGCCTTTCCCATTTTGAACAAAAAAGTAAAACTTCCAGGGTATTTAAATATTGAAAAGTGGCAATTGTATATGCATAGCAAGTAACTACCTCTCCAAGATACTTCAGAAAAATTGTATTTAGTAGAGTACTTGTGATAAATTATGTATTTATTGTAACAGGGTCAGAAGCTGTTACAATTTACTGTACTTGGTCAAAAATTCACTTTTATAAAAGTACTTCAGTGTCTCAATGTACATTTAAATGAGAACTTGCATGCACCAACCACATTGATTTTCATGGGAGGCAAGTTAAACATTTGAGGTCAAATTTTCCTGTGACTTACAGGGGTATAAAAAACCAAAGCATAGTAACTCTACCAATTTTCATGTGTTTAGCCTTTTCCTACAGATAAAAAATATTTTAAAAGAATTTGGAAGTTGGCGTGTATTTTGCAAGAATAGGCTATGCACTGTGTACATTGCGCTGTTGTGCAATGAGTAATGCAGGAGAATGGCTTCAAAGAGAGCAAATGGATGAAAGGCAAATGGCAGTAAGTGAAATACTGGGTTTGAACCTTAATACAGAGCTGAATTTTTAAAATTCTGTTATTCATGTGCCTGTACGTATATAATATGAATACAAAATCAGTTCTTAAAATTAATCCTTTAACTATTATATAGTTGCTACTTTTTCAGTTTGTCCTGCTGTCACCAGTAATACCTACCAGAGTTCTTTACGTTAAGGTTTTCTGGAGGCATCCATAATAAACTCTGACAACTCTCACAAGAAGTGGGACAGCGAGCAAGTTCTTAACCCACAGAACTATCCTTTCTTCGTCACTGTACATTCTGCCTAGGCCTTGCATAGTTAGATACTTCTGGAAAAAGAACAGGTTTTCCTGTCTCTGTTGAACAGTCAGCAATGTCAAAACGTCTGAAGAGTAATACTGTCTGTGATCTATGGGTGGGTCCATGCCCAACCAAAGAAACTGAACAACTGCCCATAATGTACTGGAAACCTCAATGGCAGCCAGCTTTTCTGGGTGGGTGAGTGGATGGGGAAGACAGAGAAAGATGCCTTGGACCACTTTCCGGTACCCATCTGACCTAGCTCACAGCTTCAGAAAATCACGCCAGGAAAGCAGGCTTTTCCAACTGTGTACTCATTTAGTCCTAAAGTTCATCACATCTCAAGAACAAAAGTTCAAGTTTCAAATTCTTGTCAGGACCCAGGATAGTTGTGTTTGAGGGCCATGTAACAGTAGAATTGTCCTTCTCTTTTTCCATTAAGATGTTTAAAAGTTGCTGCTGTCTATGATTGCTACCTATGCAATGCATTGAATGAGATAGAAGTCAGTAGAAAAACGTAGCAGGTGATCATGTAATTAAAGGCTCTGCCATAGTGAATATGTATACAGAGACAAAATTCAAGTATCACAAGCAATTTACGTTCCAACATTTCCTCATTTACAAATACTTGCCTGCAGCCTCGGTACTGCAGCGTGACCACACTGCCTTCGCATTGCAGAGGTTACACAGTTTGTAAGAGTAGTGGTTTCAGTGCGGTGTAGATGCTCGTGAGAGCTTAAATTAGCTACCTCAAATCTCGGTAGCTGTCTTGTTCTAGCACTTTGAAAGTGACTGCCTGCTGCAAAATCTTCATGACAGGTAGGGTTAATTGGCCCACATTAAGCTTCCTGCTGCTATGGCAAGACAGCAACAGTACCTGGTTTAAAGTTAGCTTCCATCTGCTGATCTCCTACTGCTGTCATTGCTCTGTTGACCAGTCCTTATTGTGCAACTGTAATCCAGAAACACTCATTTTAATACAGTTCTTTCTCATGAAAGTTAATTTAGAAAACACTTTAAAATCACTGAACAAGTGAGTTTAAATGATAAACAATACATAACAAGTCCACATTTCCTCATCATTACACTCTCTCACAGACAACATGGAACAATTGTGCATCAAAAGCCAGCTTTTATGTACCTATAAACTAACATTTAAATACAGAAAATTATTGCAATTCCTTCCCTAAGAGAATTTATCCAATTTCTACTTCAGAAGTCTTCATCACAGAAAGACTATATCCACTTCTAAACAGTTGAAAAAAACAGTGAAGAAAAATAAATGGCCTCTGGTGTTCAACCCAGCGGCTGAAGAGAAAGCTCTTTTTATTCTTCCTTTTTTTCTAGATCGCATTTTCTTCAGCTACATTATCTTGTATGTAAGCCAATGTTTTCTGGTGGGGTTTGGTTTTGGGTTTTTTGTTGGCTAATGGAGAGTACTGCTACACGTGAAGTAAAACCAAATGTCTGAAACACTGAGTGTAAGAGCAATAACACACTGGAATAGGCACAAGATACAATGCAGCCTTTTAAATACTGTTCAACACGTGTGTGTACAGATGTATTTGCAGTGGAGTATCTTTCCTGAGAAAGAAGGATAAAGAGACTAGCTGGTACAAATCATTAGTTTTATAATATATAGATTGAGATGGAGATGAAGAACTTTCTTAAAGGGAAAACAACTACAACATTCTAAAGCAACTGATTTTCTCAGTAGACTGCTAGAAACTTTCCTTCCCTTTTACTAATTTGATGGCCATGTACTTTCCTGGAGATACAGCTCTATCTATTCTTTCCCGAATCAGAGCAAATAAAGTTTAATTTCTGTAAGGACATGCAATTCAGGAAACATCTAAAGCAAGAACTGAGTTTTGATTAGTTAGGATTTTCTTTAATAGAATTTATTGTGTAACTGATTTTGGTTAGTTCAATCTCATCCCTAGTCATCTGTTGGTATGTGAAACTGAGAGGGAATCACCTTATGTTTCTTTAAAGTGTCTGTATCGAATAAATTTGGCCACATTTTCATGTTTACTCATGTTTCACACATACCCAGGTAGCACTGATAATACCACAGAAGTAACACTGCCTTTATAGTATTACTCTCACTTTATACTGAAAATGCAGTAGAACTTGCATGCTACATGTGTACTTTGGATTCCTTAGTTGTTTGATCACATTGATGAAGGGATACGCAATCAATCTCCCACTAAGACACTGAGTAGTATTGGCCATAACTCATTACTCCATCAAAGGATTTGGCATTTCAATCGATGGGAAATGATGTGTGATCATTCTAATTTATTATACATCATTTCCCATCAATCGGTGTGCTGAAGCCTTGACATAATAAGTAGTTACAGACACTGTCAATCATTCTTGGTCAAATACCTCTGAATGCTGGCATTTGGTGCACCTTCAGCTATTCATCCAAACTGCAAGTATTCACCCAAAACATTCAGCAATCAGGCTGTAACTAGAGGTACATAAAAAGACTCACAAAAGGCTTATGAAGATCTCAAAAGCTTCAAGAACACATGGAACTGAAGAAAAGAGGCTCATCATGAAAGTGCACTTTTAAAAAACACATAAAAATCGTGAAACACGATCTCTAGTTCTACAGTGAGTCCGGTGACGAAAAGACTGAAGAAGTGCAAGGTTCAGTACTGCACTGGATTTTAGCGGGATCATCTACTATGCTGGCCACCTTACTGTAAGAAGGATCTAAATTCTGTTTACTTGTGTCAGCACAATTCCTTTCATCTTCAGTGTGTTGCATTGGTATGTAAAGCCTGGCCACAGTTAATCTTTACCCTGCTGATGAGATTTAAACTCTTGAAATAAGCTCTGAGCCTTAAATGTTCCTTCTCTTTCCAAAACTGCCATTAAAGTTCCGTCTCTATAATGCTCTTTGTGGTCTCCTGTGTACTCCCCAGCAAAAACTGCCAAAATGACTCCCTCTATTAAGCTCACATTTTTAAAAATCATTACATATTACTCCACACTTCACTTAATACAGTAGTGTCTCCTACGATTTTGCTCTGTCACTTTAAATATCAGCAATGTCCAAAGGGTTACAGACTCTTTCCAGTTCAGAAGCGTGGCAACTACCACAATCACTGTCAAGCTCCTTATTAAAGCAAAACAAAACACACTTTCAGTGACAATTTTTCTTCTGGACTTATTTTTGGAATCCACTTCACCACTACACCTGCTTCCTAAGGGCACAGCACCTCTGTTCTACCAGATCAGTACGACACAATAATTAGGGGTTACTCTTTCACAGGAATGTACTAATGCATCTAGTTAAAAACTTTGGTCCTCCTTAAGAAACCACTATTCATTTTTAAACCAAGACTGAACTTTCTCTTTAGAATTTGCCTGTATTTAATCCAGTCATTGGGTACAGAATATACCGCCAACAAAGGCAGGTAAAGCACTTGTGGTAGCAAAAAAAACCCAAATGAAGTGTTACCAAAAAACATGTAACAAGAACTTTCAAAATCATAAAATTAAGCAAAAGCTGGGTGACTAACTCCTATTGAAAGCCAGCCATCGCCTTCTTTAAGATAGCAAGCACTCCTATGATATATGTCAGATGTCAGACTAGATGATGCAGCAGGTCAGTTCTAGTTCCAGTGTGCACATTATTTCCTCTCATTCTCAGCCATTCTACGCTTTGCTGTTTCTCTTCCTACAAGAGAACTTGTACTGTTTCTCTAATACTCCCATCATTTTCTCCATCTCTCTTTCTTCAAGATATTGCCTGGTCTTCATGTGTGACAAATGTAAAAGCTATTGTATTGAGTTCCATACAGCAATATCTCATTATTGGTAAGCTGGTTAGAGACAGTTTGTATGAAACTGCTACATAAAAACAATACATTGAATCATCTTGCTCTCTGCCCACCCATCCTTCCTATACTCTTCATTAGATTTGTCAGCCTAAAATAATGCAATACTGGACAGTTTAATGTGGCTCCTAAATTGACAGGTTTATTTATTCCGTTACTATGAAATATTCTGCTTTCCATTTCAAGTCCTATTCCCCCAGCTCCTGTACATTGTTCCAGTCCTCTTACCAGCCACTAGCGCGATCTTCCCTTACAATGGCAGCTCCCTGAGAAAGGCAATCCGTACCCTCTACTGGATCTTAACAATGAAAAACATTAATAAAATAAGGTCAAGCTAAGTTAATATTTTTTTTAAAATATGCACATTTTTGCATATATAATTTTTTGTGTGTGAATTTGTGGTGGTTTGTTGCGAGAACTGTTTCTGAGAGAGGCAACAGACTCAGACTTTGTCAAGTGAGTTTACAGTCAAGGAGCGGTCACCAGCCCATTCACGCAGAGACTACGCACTCGTTCGTAATTCTGAATTTGCAAACACCGGGATTCATCTTGGAAATCTCATTTCAAGAGTTCTAGTACCTTCACTTCCAAATAGGGAACATAAATGTTACTACATCTAATCAACATATACAGAGTGATATTTGAAATTAGAAATTCAAATACATGCAACAATCTGCTTGCCAACAATCTCCAGACCAAAAATTATTCAGATAAAGTATTTGGTGAATAATTTTGAATAGCAAATGCATTTGAGAGAATCAAAGGCAGCTCACAGACAATTCACAAATGAAAAAAGTTATACATGTTAAATCATTTATTATGAACTATTTTTCATCTCTGTTCTGTTATTTGTTTTTCCGTTCCAGGCAAAGACAGCTTCAGAAAGACAGGGATAAAAAGGCAAAAAAAACCCCCAACCCTCTTCTTACTTGACTTCTTCAGGTAATTCTTGAATAATTACCTATTTATTAGGAAGGGAACAAGTTAAATGTTGACCCACTCAACGACCAAAAAGTCCACTCCAGTGAAAAGATTGCATACAAAGTTCTAGCCTGATAAGATTGGAAATGAGACTTACAGGCCTCCCAAACACAGGTCTCATAATTAACAGACTTTTAACTATAGCTGCATTGCCAGGTGCAAATTTAATAAAAGATTATAAATGATAGATGAACTGTATTTCCAGCAGCTGTTTGTAATCCCAGGCAAAAATCTTCATTAAGATAGTGTTAACATTGTAAATGGTTATCTATTAATTTATAGTATTGTGAAACATCAAACATTATTCATTTAGAACACTGTGGTGAAAACCAAGCAAGAAACCATGCTGTAAATAAAGTTTTAAAACATGAAATTTTAAGTCAGACAGTCCAAAATTACAATTAATAACATGGCCCAATCCACACAAATATATAGGGCATACAGGGGGAAATCAGTAATAAAATACAGGAAAGCATTGAGATGCTCAGGTTATACCATATGACACAGATAAAACCATTTTAATTTAAGCAGAATAGTATACTTAGGTGATCTTTCAATGGGACATACTGTTTATGAGCTATGCAGCCAAATCAGCCAAATGAGCAACCAGTAGATTGTTCCTGAAGTTTGCTCCCTATTGAATTCTGGAAAACAAATCACACATCTCCAAAAAATTGAGTTAAAAAACAGAATTAAAATACTAATAATTTTTGACAGACCTTGCATGGGCTGCACCATTAAGCACTGAAAATGTGCTTAATGTTAATAACAAGTCTCATATGTAAGGGTAAAGAATAAGTGTAAATCATGGCTGCACCAACATCATTTTTATGTATAAGCAACAAAAAATGATGTACAAAATTGATGTGCTTTGCCTAATAGCCATCTCAGTGTTATATAATTTTCAATTCTAAAATAGCAGGATTTTAACCTTTAGTATCGACCCTTGAGTAGTGGTACAATGTCCAACAAATGCAAGCTGTGTGCTCCTGTTTCAAACATGGCTTGTTTTCTTGGTACGCTGAATTTTTTAATGTATTAGTTATTCTGCCTTTTTCCCCCAAATAACAAACCTGCAGCCTGTAAGTTAGTGCACATGTGTACCACATGAAGAAGCTGGCATACGCAAGCAGCAGTCATTTTGACATGACAAATTAGAATGGCACAGAAGGAGCAATTTTGGTGTTTCAAATTAATAATAGGAAAGGTTTGCCCTCTATGATACATTATGCTAAAAATCCACTTTATAGCCACATTGAAATAAGGTTCTTATTTAGATCACAGAGATTAACAAGTCTGAAAAAGTCATTCCAAACTATGAGACACCCATTTGCAAAATACAAGTATAAATTTGTAATACATTCGTAAGATTGGTTAAGGCATCAGAATATATTGCTTTGCATTCCGTACAATTTTTTACTTACAAATATAATGCATGCATTTTCGGTCTAACAGAACCAGTTAGGGGGACAACCAAGCCTAGAAACAAAACTACCATATTCAAATATTCAGCCCATTCCACTTATAACTCAAGTCTTTCAAAAGCAAGAAAATTGAGTTAAGACATATGCTACCCTTAGCTGCATGTTCCTATGCTTTTCCCCTAGATGCAACAGTTAAAAGAAAGCATTAATCTCTACACTGATTTCTGCTTTGCTTCTACAATGCCTTTTTCTTCAGTTTTATACAGCCTTTATATTATTTCACCCTGGGAGAAGAGAAACTGCATTTTGTAAATAACTTTGAAAAGTGCTGCCTGTTCTGGAAAAAGACATAGAATTTTGCTTTATTCTTTTACCTATAGAAAGATTTATGAAATACAGTAGAAAGACAGATTCAACCACAAGGCACATAGCTGGTTTCCAAACCCTAGAAAATTTCTGAGGTGTTCAAAGCAGAGGTTTTTGTTCAGTCACTTACAGAAATAAGGGCCAGCCATGAAAATTAGATCCCCCATTAGATTTGGAAACACTCGCTTCCCGCTACAGTTCGGGTGTTCTGATCTGCATTTAGATCCCTATCTGCTACAAAGACTACATTAATTTAATGTGTTATAACAAGAAAAATTCATTCTTGCCACAGACATTAAAAAAATAAAATTCAAAGACAAGCCATTCTTCAAAGGAAACAAGGGCCCCATCTGCCGATGCTTAAATGTACTACATTAGCACACGCACTACAGTGCTACCACAGATAAGAAAGGTATTGAAATGAATTGCAAAGACAAATCACCACATTAACTGTGCTGCATTCTTCTGGTATCTTTTTTAGAGGAAAAAAAAAAAAATTTAGGCCCTGGGTCAATCAGTTTCCACTGATGATGAGAGCTTTGCCTGTGAAAAAATCTGGGAGACTAGGAAGGTACGAACCTGAATTTGCACAGCAGTAAAATAAGGGAATATAGCCAGCCCTATATATAGGAAAACAAAATTAGGTCTACACACAAACAATAATAAAAAATAATAAATTATTACTACTTAAATCTCACACGAAATGCTAAAATTACGAATGATCAAAGTGTCCAAACACACAACAAGAGACATTAAAGCAGAACTTAAAGAGCAATGATGAAAGCAGGCATCTGGGAAATGTAAAATTCAAACTTTTCTAAAGTTTAAAACATCTTGTTAAAGAGTCTAATGGCTGTTTATTGAGAGTTCTTAAAACTAAGCACTGTTTTGTTTACAGAAATCCCATACATAGCACACTTTACATTATCTTATGGCAAAAAATGGCAGAAGATTAACGAAGACAAAACAAATGTCCTTACTATGAACAAGAATGTTTAAACATTGTATCAACAAAGAGCCAGCAGCTGAATTTATAATCTCATATGACTATATTCTGCAGTTAAAAAGTATATAATTTTGGAAGTAGCAAAACATTTTTGGGTTTGGCCATTTGTGTATAGCCGTATAGCCATAAAGCCATATAAACAAACAGAGTTCTGATATACCTGGATGAAGCATGTGCCTGGCCTCTCTCCCCAAGCCTAGCAGCGTGGCAAAGGAACATCTGATTAAAGCTAAAGAAAGCACTAACGAAACTGGCTTCTCTTCTCTCCTGGACTAGCCAAAACTGCAGCCAAAGCAAGCTAGGTGTTTATTTATATGAGCTGTCCTACACCCCAGAATTGTAACTCTACTGTGGAGAATTCTGGAGTCTGGTTTATCCTACCTAAATGAGTTTCTGTGTCACAGATCTTGTTTTCATGTATGACGCTGAAGGTCGTGACTAGGCCAGACAGTCAGTGCTACAGGACAAAATCCCACAAATCATTGACTTTCTCAGGAAATATTTCCAGTAAATATTCTAACACAATGATAACAGCTATGCAAATATACTAGACATGCATGCACCTCACAAAATTATTAGTCTTCACTACCAAAACTCTATGAAACTTGAAATGATTTCCAGTTGGGCAGTGGTCAGAAGGCAACATGCAAAACACCTCACTGCATGGATGAAAACAATAATTAGAAACTCAGTGCTAGTGAATTTTTCAGTAAGCACGAATATAATCCACACAATAAACAATGCTGGGCCAGCTTTCGACAGAATAAATTAAAATTCAAAGTAGTCTGAATATAGTTCCAAGATGTGTTACCAAAGTTCAAGGCACAAAACAAAACCATAAATAAAACTACTTCTTCAGTGTAATTAGATCTCGTGTGGTTTTCTGGCATTTTCTTATAACTGTATCTTCAGTACAGCTCCTTCCATCAGCTTTTGTATTCCAAACCTATTTAGAGACATCCACAGCCTGATTATTGAAATGTACTTCAGGCTGCAATACCTTGAGTGAGGGATTTGTCCAGCGGAGTAGCTAGATAGCCTTGCCCAACTCAGAACAACAGAGCATAAGACTGAGGTCCAGTTCCCTGGATATGGCATTTCCTCACAGTGAAATTTACCATTTACTTTAAGCACTAGAACTCAGGTGCTTTTCTGTAAGGCGAGTCTTTTTGGGCAGGCTGTTATTTGGTTGATCATTACCACTCATAAAAAACAATTAAAAGCTGTCAGAAATCAGCTTGTTCAAAAAAGTGCCTGGGAAAAATATGAGCATTCTCACCCTTGATCGCAGATAACACAAAGTAACTCTACTATCACCCTTCATTAGATCAGACATCAATCTCCAATGTGATAATATACGTCGGGAAAAGTTATTATATCTGCATCAGTTATGAGCATGTTAGAAACAAAGCTGGTGCAACTGAATGTTGTCAAAGGTGAATCTGCTGTTTCGGGTGAAGCTACGTGTTACGTGGCGAGCTGATCCCGCTGGTTACTGCTGTTGGGAAAGGAAAAGATCAACTCTGCCATCTGCTCACAACTGCGTGCTCCTCACCACGCGCTCCTGTCTCCTGCCTCTGGCTCTTCCTGGACCCGAGCTCTTTCAGCCAGGCAAAGCAGTGGAAAACTGACCCAGCAAGCAAAGTCGGTAGGATAAGATCAGCCTACAGGAATCAAGTCCAGCAAAGAGTTTGACAGACCCTAGAGCCTGAGCAAAGACGGGGCAGGTCTTCACAACCAGGAGGGAGCCTGGGGAGGTGAAGGCAACTTCCCCTTTTGGCACAGCTAGCACAGCTGTGATTATAATTTGATCCTGAACATCTCAGCTGCGCTTCTGCATTTCTGCAGCATTCAGAAACCAATGTATTTTGAATAGTGCCCTGACCCTAGCACTCTGTTGTCACCCCTTCTAAGCCGTGCCAGTGGTTCACTTTTGGGTTTGTAAATCTGCCTGGGAACTTAGCAGTATCTCATTGTACAGTAGATGAAGAATCAAACTGGCTAGGAATGATAACATTTAGTAAGTTCTTACTTCAACTGCAATCTTACAATCTAAGTAACTTTCTAAATAAGCAAGAATTTGGGATCTTGCCTCCATAAAGGCTTCAGTCAAACACACCTAAGCCCAAAACCAGGTGTACGCTCAAGTTGACATGCGTTTCAGTCCCATTGACTCCTATGGCATGAAACATCTAGCAAAGACCCATTTGAAATGAACAGTGTTAGGACCTACTTACATCCCAAGTACCACAGATGAACCAACAACTCAAGCCACTGGCTATTTCAACGCTTTTCTTGAGCAAAGAGCAAGATATATCACATTACACACACAGAGCTGTCTTTTAAATCTCAGCTACTTTCATTGGAATCATGCATTTCCAAAGGCAAGTAGTTACAATCCTGACAAGCAAATCCCCACTTTTTATTGCCTTGGAAGACATCTTTTTAAATTAATGCAATGACTTGCTTATAATTCCTTAATGTTTTAAGCTGACATCCATTGCACCGTGGTTTTCCCTTTTTACTCATATATACACATATGTTGTTTTATATGACATTTCTTACAACTGCCCCCTTTCTGTTTTACTTTGCCTTTTGAAAAGCCAGTTAACATTCTCTGAGGACAATGTAATATTGAATAAAAAGAATGACATACTTTAGATAAACAGAAAATATGAGAGCTGTAGCTCAGAAGAACTGGGAAGATGTAATTTTGAAAATTTGATGAAACACTTCACAAACACTTTTTAACAATTCCTGATTTATATTTTGATCAGTTCAATAATTTTTTCTTCTCTTTTCTCTCTTTTTCAACCCATCACACTGCATTTTAGTTTTATAAGGGAAAACACAGCATTCCGGCAATCTGATTGGCAGACATGAAGGCTGGCGGGCACAGAGGGTGCCTTTTTGATTTAATAACGATTACTTACACTGTTGTTTTGAAAGACCCATGAAACAGAATGGAATGCTCCTTTCAAACCTAGTATTTCTATACTACTGCTTATGTTTGGAAGAAGCTGCTCTATTTTGGCTGCTTTTGGTCTCCTTTGGAGGCATCTATTGATGCTTACTAACATGTTAATGAACAGCATTGCAGTGGTGAAAGTAGTGGATATGAGGCTTTTTTGGAGCTTGTTAACACTTCTCTTTCATCAGCCAGAGGAGACGTTCTAACGCGACACCCGAAAGTGTGCTGTCTCTGAAGCACTCCCAGTCACTGCAGGACCACAGAGCAACACAAGGGGCTGAAATGAACATCATCACAAACAAGACTTAAACAGACTTTGCAAACACATAAAAAGGAAAAAGCTGAGACTGAAGTTACAGGATAAAAGGAGTGTTCCCATTACTTTTGTCTTTAGTTAGGATCTTATCCGGAGTCCGCATGTTTTAAGCACAGTGCACTATTGCCACATGCCTAGACCTCATCAAAAAGTAAAGTTACCCTTTATTTATCAATAGTTCTACAACTCCATGTCCTGGGACATGCACAGTTTTTTTCCAGACACAGGGAACACTGTGCACCGTGTGCTGTGGAGCTCCTAAAGTCGAAACAAAAAGAAAACCAAAACCAGCAATAACTTGCCATTAAGAAAAGATTTAGACATTAAACCCACAAATAAGAGAAGGTTAACTTTTTATAGGGATATTGAGTTTGAGACTCTAGGTGTGTATGGGGATGTGTGATTTTTAAAGTCTCCCTTATCTTCTAAGAACTTCAGGTACACCAAGAAAACACTTGAAACAGTACTTTGTCCCTGTATCAGCAATTTAGTCCAAATGTTTTCCTTCCCAGGGAACCAAAACTATGGTTTAGGGGATGGCTGGGTGGGAGCTTTCTACCACTCAAAAGATATTTCATTTCTAACTATGAAATGACCCTTAAAATTGTTATTGCATTAGATTATAATTGTAGTGTATTTAGCTGTGAAATTGCATGGACATTTTTGTGCCTCTACATTTCTAAGCACGCTCCCTACTTGGTAAGTCAAACAGCATTTTGTTTTCAGTGTTCAGTGCTGACTATCCACGGAGACAGAGGCACGCGTGCACATGCACACTGTCTCTCTGCTCTTTCACACAGAATTTACGTCTGCTTCTTCTTGGGTTTTATTCTTTCAGACCAAGGCTCGCTGCTCTTTCCATACATAGGAAACCTTGCAATAACAAATAACTGTGTCCAATAACCTAACTATAATGGAAGTATGCTCAGAGGATATTGATAGTGTTGCCAACTCCCATTATTTTCCTATGAATCTTATGATATTTGCTATTTTTCTTAAAGTCCTGACTGCTGAAATATGAATAAAAGTGAATCTGAGCTTCCATTAAAACAGTGTCTAGATTTTCCAAACATGAACTCAACGCTGAAAATATGTACCAAATGTACCCAAAAGGGCTAGAACAACCGAAGGCAAATTAAAAAAAAAAAAAAAAAAAAGGGTGTTAAAGTACACCATAAT
>VZSC01007202.1:614431-635599 GCA_013398225.1 Steatornis caripensis
TTTTTTTTTTTACAAACTCATATTAAAAATCACCTTTCCCTCATATCTTTGGTGGTGATTCTTTGAGCGACCGTTAAACCTTAACCACTCTCCCCCGTGACACCAGGGGATTCAACAGGGATTGTTAGAGTCTCCAAATGACTTACAATTTTTTGCTATATACACACATACACCTGTGCGCACAGATATTTTGGCTCCCTCTACTTTTTTTTATGGAACAGTGAATTTCAGATCCTGACATGATTTAGCACAGGGAGATTGAGTCAGGCACAGTACGCTGGTATAATCTATAGCTTATAGTACTGATAAGTTGTCATGCCTTATTGAAGGCATACATCTCTTGACAGTATAGTTCCACACCACCAGATATATACACATGAAGGGGAATTAGTTTATACCTCACAAACCAGGCAAAATTTGGTGTGCAAGCGAGGACAACATCTTCACTTCAGCCAGGATTTGGCAATCCCATGGCTGTCATTGCAGGGAAGCAACCACAGAGGCTTCTATGCCTTTTATTCTAAGACATTATCACTTACCAAGAGCTGTTGGAAGAGTTTCCAGCTGTCCTATAAAAATTGCCTCACTGTTCTTTACATTGATATAATCTTGTAGAGACACTAAAGATATTACAAGAGTGACTGGTTAAGGAAGATGAGGTGCCTGCATCTTTTAAACCAGTAATTAAATCCTAGCCCAAGGAAAGAACTTTTGGAACGGGCATTTCCGTAATAAATGTATGCCTGCATCATGCAAACAGAAACGGAAGGTCCTGAGGAAAACAGGCTGACACAGCCGTATCAGCTGCCTGTCTTTCCCTTGATGACTTCCGACCAGTTTGAAGCAAATCCCAAGGTACTGGAGGTGGTAAATGAGAGCAGGAGTATGCAATTTCAGTCTTCTCTGGGAGTCAAACACACAAACACAGTACAAGACCTAACAAAACATCTTAAGTTCACTAACTTCAGGTCGTACATATACTTCTTCAAAGTAACTGAATATACACACCTTTATTAGCCAAAATTTAGGCAGTTTTACTCAATTGCTTACTACCTCAACGATTCCTCTCTTATGAGTCTTGCTGCCTGTTAACTAGTGCCTTCATTATCCTCTCCAGAAATTACTCTTTTGAGAGACTGCAGTTGTTCCTAGATATCTCCATAAAGGATGCTATTTTTGTGCCTTTCATTGTAAAAGTATTCATGGAGGGAGGAAAAAGAGTAGTAAAAAAATCTAGTCCAAATCTAGACCTTCCAGAGGTGGACAAGAATGGTAGAAAAGAACTCACGGTCAAACAAATATCCTGGAGATGTAAATACTTTCCCTGGATAAAAAGAGTATTGTCAATACAAATGTGTCTTACTCATCTCCCTCTTCAGCTCCAAGAGGCTAGTCCCTGTCATTCTTCATAATGTTTGTGTCATCATTGACTTCCATTCCTTTTCTCTCCCATCAAGTGTTTCTGCAAGTCTTTAACACACCAACCATAAAAATCAAATGTTTAATACTTCCCATTCATATCCTCTCATAGACTACAAGACTGCTGTCCTGCTGGCAGTCTTCCATTCCAGCTCCAGTTTCAACCAGTGCGGCATTACTGCATAAAGCAGAGAGCATGACACCATCTCCATCCTCTCTGCCATTCATTTTCAAGGCCTACTCAAAAACGTCCGTGGAGTGGACACCTTACTACAATTTACCAACACTGAAAGAGCTGATATTCCCTTTGTTCTCTCTTTAAAAAAAAAACAAAACCACCACAAATCACTATGTCTTCTTCAAGGCCAGTATTTCACAACACAACATGGCTACAGGTAGTAAATTCATATTTAGTTTCCTAAATTAGCAAGCCCTTAGATTTTAAATATTAAGTGCTCAGCTGTTAGAGAGAACATTTAACAGCTTAACTTCAGTCACTTGTTTATTAAAATCTTAGTTTTGGCTCTCTTTCCCATATTTCACTTACACAAATATCATAACTTATTCAGCACAGAATGCCTCTAATATCTTCATACCACTCTGAGTAACAGAACCTCTACATTGCACTTGCATCCAACATTACACATATAAACCTCTAAACGTCTTCACAGGAGGAGGGGCTAGGATTCAGGCACTATCATACAGCATATAAAGAAAAAAACCAAACTTGACACTTCTGAAGTGCTTCTTAATTATAATTTATTTTAATTAACATTTGCTATTTTACAAATGTTTTATCGTAAGCACATATTCTAAATGCTGTGTGCTTAATCTATGACTAAATTTTGTTTGACTTTTTTTTTTTTAATGTTCTACATCAGAGGCATCAGAGTCAGAGTCCTCGCAGATTTTAAAGATTAAAACTCTGCTGGGGCTCAGAGATACAAATATCCATTTCCCTGAGTTAGCACTGACGAACTTGAACACACCTTGTTGCGACGGAATGTGCGGTATGTGGCATTTTTTGCATGTTTATTTTTAAGGCAGTTTACAGTATAAGATACTCATTTTGGCAGTCATGTTATCTTCATTTTTACCACAGTAATAACAAATAGTCTGAATTTCCAGGAAGCAAACCCCTCCAAGTATTCAGGACTGCTATTTTCATACTTACCACAGTACTTCTAAGTATTGCTGTACTAGATAAAGATTTGTGAGCCATTGTGTTTAGTAACTCCCTTCCAAGTGAATTACACATCTCTTACCAACAGCCACGCAGAAGCAAAAGCTCAGAAATAATGAATACACAACGCAGTGGCATTTTTGCCAGCCATGGGCTTCTCAGAACTGTACAATTTCCCCAGTGATTGCACTGTCATTATAATAGGTAATCATTAGATTTATCTTTTATATAATTTGTAACAACTTATAGTATTATATGTGCATTTATGCAGCCTCATTACTGCCGGGAGTCCTGTTTAACTGAGATGATAAGTAAATAAAGTAGAAATTACACACCAACAGGAACCTGGAATATGTTGTTTTACTGTATGTCTGAGAGCTCCCTTTAGCAAAGCTAATCTGTGCAGCAGTTACCATTATTTCTACCTCAGTGAGCACTTCCTAATTGCTGTGTTATTGCTTGTGAAGAAAATATATTATTAAAGTCCACAACTTATGACTTGTTGCACATCTATACATGGAAGGAAAAAATCTTCTCATTTCATCAGACCTTAATAGGTTTTGAACAGGATGATCAGCGGAGGCTGTTTTTCTCTTGCTGATCTGTTCATTACCGTTTCATAATGTCAGTGGCTCCTTCTAACAGTCAAGATGCATTCATAATTTATTCAGAAACCTGAAAACATTACTAAACCAAATCTACTTAATTCTCTACGAATCAGCTCAGGCCTGTTTTGGTAGCACTTTGTAATGAACAACAATTATAAGCCCAAAGGAAGCAGTATTCCTTTTTAGTTGTTAATGTTTTATGCCCAATTATTGGTCCACTGCCAGATAATGACCCATAGAGCATTAGAATTGTGTATTAATATTATCTTTACAAATGCAATAATACTCAGTGGAGGATAAAGTTTTTATGGACTCCTCTTGTGCACTAGTTAAAGCTCTACATTGTTGGGAAAAAAGTCAGCATTAGCACGTTGCTCCGACAGGACTGCTAAGAACAAGGTGACCTTCAAAATTTGGCAAATCAAAATGGCAAACAGCAGCCATTGAAATTAACATGGAAAATAACTTCAGCATTTTTTAATGTTCAGAATTACTGAGATGCCACAGGTGTGCAGAAAGCAATGCTTACAAAGGGATTTTAGTAAACAGAATATTCTGCATTCTTCCAGTTAAAAGTAACAATGATGAGACTTATCTTTCTTAGTGAGCAAGCCGCCACTGAAGAATTCCTGAAAACACGATCAGCTTTCATTCACTGACAGCCAGATTGTACTATTTTCCTCTGGTTTGAATACTGAGTACTACTTACTTCTACAGGATGTCTGGGGTAAAATACACAAATTGTTTTAAAAACTGCATTCCATAGATTCTACCTGGGAATAATACTGTACACTTATCCTAAGAATAAATATTTGTCATTTTTAAGTTGTCTTAATATACAGCAAAGATGTGGCTGCATACAGAAAACAAAAAAGGCGAACCCAACTCCCGTAACCTGGCGTGGCTTCTGCACAAAATGGGGAGTTTTGGAAAGGAAGAAAAACGGAGCCTAATAAATATTTCAAACAGAACATTGACATGTTGATTGTGTTAATAATGGCAAGGTTTCAATACACTGAGAAACAGTTTACACTTATATTATTGATGTTCCTTGCTAAAGATCTCACTTTCTGGATTTGACTCCTGACTAGTGTATGTCATTCCCAAGTAGCCTGCATCACAACACTCACAAACTGAGTGGATGTTTTTGTTTTTACTGTCAAGACCCCTGAGAACTGTGAAAACTAAAAAGCCATTCAAGAGTTGCGCTTCCACTCACAGCCCTGTTTGTTTTTTTCAAAAATATATGGTCTATTTCTGTTGTCAGCTGGAATAAATAAGCGATAGAGAGAACAGATCAATGTATTTGTCAGCTCTAGAGACGAGCCATAGGATGTCCACAGTCAAAAGCGGTTCAGATTAAACGACTAGGGTGCCTACATTCCAATGCACCAAAAGACCTAGAGGTCCTTTAATAGCACCTCTCTCAAACACCTGGGGATACAACTGCCATTGTCTACAAAGACAGTTAGGATCCTGGGAGTTTTTTAAAACTCCACTAGGCGCCTCTACACCTTCAGGAGCTTAAATACCTTTAAAATTTTGCCCTAAGGCCCTCAGCAGGTAGCTTCAGCAGCCTCGTACATTCTTCGGAACAGGCAGAGAGAGGCATAAATAATGCTATGTTTTGATCAGAGCAGTAGCAAACATTCAGCGTCTTATGTATTCTTTTCCTTTTTACATGGAGAAGTTAATGACAGAGTCAGATATTTCTTTGATGTAAAGCTGTTTATTTTCAAAAATATGTATGTCCTGTTTCCCTGAACACAGTGGGAAAGCAGCACTTGCTCAGTGCAGTACGCTGCTTTTTTCTAGCCTTGTAGCTTTCTTTCAGGGTCATGTTACAAGTGTCTTCATTTTCCTGCCCATCCTCCCTCTGCCTCTGCCATACTGGCTCTGTCTGCTCTTTCCTTCATCCATAGCACTCAAATGTCCTCTTCCTCCTCCCCCACAAGGATCAATTTCCCAGTTTCTGGCTTTGCGTCTGGTCCGCAATGAAACTCCCTCCTCCACGTAGCTCAGCTCCTGTCTGGTCTAGCCTTGGCTTAGATTTTCAAGGGTGTCTCAGCTATCTTACTACATAGCACTTAAATGTCTTCTTCTGTTTATCCTAAATGAATGGCAACTCTTAGACATAGCGGCTTTCATCAACTCCCCACAAAATATACTGAACAACAAGTAACCTAGACTTCACGTAAAGCCTTAGGTTGTGCCACATTTTAAAGATCGTACCACCATCTAAACAGCTTCAAACTCAACACACTAAAGATTTCACTATCTGATTCACATTTCAAGGTATGTTGTAACAAAAAAAGCATCACACTAAAAACTCATGATTAGCATCTTAGACAATTTAGGACTTGCCGGAACAAATTTTACTCTGTATTACAACAACCAAGTTCCTTGCTACTTTAGTTCCTAACAATGACTTTATATCCTCATCTAAAGATATTCTGCAGCAGGAAAAGGAATAGGTAGAAAAAAAGTATGCGGACAAGTGAGAGTATGGTGGGAAGGTGCAGCTCATTGCCCAGCTCCCCCTATAGACAGAAGGAATATGTACATGAAAAGCAGAAACTCAGCCTGGAATGCATTTTCATCTATCTAAACATTAATAACACATATACAGGCATAGCTGAGTTTGTAGCAGTGCTGCCAATAGCGCACGCAATGTAGCTAAGAACACAGACCATAGTAATTTCTCTTAGAAGTGCGTTCATGGCTAGTCCAATCACAGATTGCCACAGTGGAAATCACTGGAACCTCCTCCTTGCTTTTCAAATATCGCAATCAGTAAAAGCATCAGGCACTAAAAAAATAAATACAACTCTCTTTCACCTGAGGCAAAAGCCAAAGCTTGCTACTATAATAACCAAATGGAAATAATTAGTCCTTGGGTTTCCAAGTGGTAAAAGCAAATAGTTTCTTTTAAGTGCAATTAAAACTATACCATATACGGAATTCACTGCTATTGATGGTTGTTAGGATTTTCAGGCTGTAAGCTCAAGTTCCTAACAAAATGTTGGTGATTACTACTCTAGTCCGATACAGTAAATATAATGTCAGAAAAGATCACGAGACTCCTTCACCTTTAGAAAGAACCTCAACAGACAGAAAGTACTTTTCCTAAGTAGAGGCTGCACTTGTTATGCCATTCTGAGACAACATCATCAAGCACCTTACAAATACCCTCAAAAACGTCCAGCATCTTTTCTAACAAGCTAATCTTACACCACTGAAAAAGACTCACTTTCATTTCCGAGGCAGGTCAACATGAGTGTTTTAAACAAAGCAACAACTCCAACATCACCTACCATAACTCCTTCTGCTTTCGAGTGTCCTTCTCAAATTTAACTCAGAAAACCCCCTGGCATTAATTGTTGTGGTGGTTTTTTAAGGGCTGATCTGAACATCCCAGAGAAGCCTTTAAGTATGAAGCAGCCTTTTGTTTGATCATGTTTGGGCTCAGCATGACATCTACTTTTTTCTATGTCCTGCTTTTATTTTGAATGCAAGATAATAACCAAACTGTAGTTAGACCTGGATAATAAGTGAAAAATGCAGGGAGTTTAAACATCTTACTTCTCATTAGTGACATTCTGCCTAGCAAAACGAAAGGAATCACAAGCTGTAGTTAAACATTTCTTCAGTTTAACTCTCCACTATTTATCAAGTAATTTCATGAGGAATTTCAAGACGGAAGTCAAACTGACAGCTTTGTATGATGAAGACACATACAGCAGTTGGGAGATAACAAAGTTTATTCTTTCAAGTAGGTTTTTCTTCCCCCTCCCCTTTTGGAATCTGATAGTAATTAAAACATTCATCGGCAATCTGGTGACAAGACACTTGAGCTTGATTTAATTACGGATTGCTTTGGTTTTGAACCAAGAACAACAATGACTATATGGAGGTTCATACTGCCTTTTCTGTTACGCTTCCTGAGTATTCTCTCTTGCATCTGAGTGGTGGGAACAGGAAAAAAAAAAAAAAGAAAAGCTGACAGAAAAAGAACTGCCTTGAACAGGAATTTTGCAGTATTTTGTAATGTCTGAAAAAAATGAAGATAATAAAATTACTTTAAAAGTAATAATTTCATGGACAGAACTAAAATATGCAAAGGTCCTGGAGAACAATTAAAGAAAATTACTAAAATAAAGGGTGATGGAGCAGTATATCAAAACTAGTCAGGTCTGCAGCATGCTTGACACTGAATGAAAAGACCAAATTCTGTAGTGCTGGAAATAACCAAAGAAAAGAAGTCAATCACGGCCAAAATGTTTTCCCTAGTGATCATCTACAATAAATTCAACAATGCGCTGGGGAATTACATCAAATAAAAATTGTGTGTTTGCTGTACTCACACACAATTTGGGGACCAAAAGGTTGCCACCATGAAGGAAACACAAAAGTATTTTTGCAAAGAGTGCAATGAAACTGTCTGCACGGAATCAGCAAACTTTTAAAATAAAACAAAAGCAAACAAAAATACAATGCTATATAAAGGCAGGGAAAAGAATTAAAAATTTATATCTATCTAATTTGAGGGCACCCTTCCCATCCTTAAGTCCTAGTTCTAGTTTAGTAATTAGAGATCAAAAAGAACAGAGCAAAAGCAGAAGGGATTAAAAAAACAAGAAAGGTTACGGCCTGGAAAGACTTTCATATAAAGTAGAATTGCACTTTTCAGAAATGCCAAATGACCAGATTTGGGGAGAAAGCAACTTTTCATTTTCAAAGTAACATAGGCATTGTCTACACTTCAGAGGCAAATCAGATGCAAGTCTGTATAGAGACTCTCACCTCGAAAGAGTGTGGTGTGGAGACTTCCAAGTGAGCTAGACCCAGACCCAGAAGCAAATACTGCACGGCAGCACTGGCCCAGAGTTACTGTGTCCTTCTAGTTTACTGTTTAAACCCAGGCTACTGCACCTGCACAACACGACAGTGCTTTGCAAGAACATTGCAGCCCAGGAAGTTCAGCATAACGTCCGCTGCAGCATCTAGATGTTCCCACAGACACAGAAAAACTTACGTTTCATTGCTTTGCAATTAAATTTTGGCTCCTATGTGTCTCATGACAACGTTTACAAATGTGTGTATTGAGATATAGACAGACTCCTAGAAACGCTCAAAAAAATCGGTCACAACTCTTAGTGATTTCTATGGATAAAAACCTCCAAAAGCATAGTTACAAACAAAATACAAGCCCCTTTACACAAACTGTTGGGCAATGGCAGTTCAGCTAGAGCTGACTAGAAATGTGATATTGACAATAAGGGAAGGGGAAATGCAGGGAGAGTACAAACATGGATGCAAAGGCATACAATTATAGGAGTTACGGAGAAAAAGGAAGGGGGCAAAGGTTGTATTTACAATAAAACAACAGGAATGGTCATGTGGGTCAAGGGGTTAAATGCAGGTACCTTGCAGGATGCACATGCAAATCAATTCCAACAGAGATTAGTTTAAATGAGAAGTATAATTGGGAGGGGAGGAACCCTCTCATTCTACCATAAACGTCTCCCCATTTCACTGAAGCATAAACACAGAATAAAGAAGGGTGGTTCAGTGAAAAGACCGTTATTCATCAGCCCTATGGATAGTACGGTATGTATAACCCCTGAGATTCATACAGGCACCTGCCTCCAGATTGGCTGCGTAAGGGACAATTTATCATAACTGAACATGTAGGACTGGGGGAGGACACAGTGGTCATTGCTTGCACTGAATTTATGATGGAAAAGAAAGTTAATTAAGTTCTGTGGTCAGTGCTTAAGGGAAAAAATAGAAGAGCTCCCAAATGCAATTCCTTGCTGGAACAGATATTTTGGCAGAAGTTGCTAATTACTACATTAAACTGTTAATTTGGCAAGAGAGAACTAATTTTCTTATGGTAAGTTTTCAGGGAAAAATGCATAGAAACAAAACAGTTCTGTCATCTGGCTTTTTGTTGTCAAAAAGGGAAGTACACCTGGCATACATCATTAAAGCACAGCACAACACTGAGCGGCAGAGCGTGAGTAAAAGCAAGGAGAGGAAAGGAAGAGACTTCTGAAATCAGTGGGAAAGGGACCAGTTTAAGGAAAAATGCAAGGCAACTGCATGTGCAACCACATTTGGCTAAATTAAGACAACTACAAGTTGTAACATAGTAATTCAATGCAGAATATCAAATGACTAACAGGGCCCTTACTGCTTTGCATGACATGACCTGGCATTTCTGGTTTTGGCAAACCCAATAAATTAGTTTTATGTGGCATTCTTACATATTCTTATATATATATATAAACCCAAAGGGATAAATAATCCTTATTAAGGGCAGAGATCCTCAGGGCAAGACAGACATCAAGTACAATATTTTAGTCAACATCTGCTCCAGCCACATGACCTGGACTATCGGTAAGATTTCAGTTGAAGAGCCTGACGTGCCTCCAGTTCTGAAGCCAGCTCCAAGACCCTTCATTAGAGATGGGCATGAAACATAATGTGAAGATCTGCATTCACACTCTCCGGATACAGCTACAGACCAGAGCTTTTGCTTGCGATGGAATATGGGCCAACAGCAAGAAGCAGGAGTGTTGCTGGTTATTTTCCGTGCTATTTATCACCCCATTTTTCATCTGCATTTCCCTGGTGAAGCCGCATTTCTCTTGAAAAAGAAGCTGATCGTAATCCCAAACCTTCTACTATGACACCAATGCTAAGAATTGGTATTCAGCAGTGAATTACCGCAAAGTGGGAAACAAAATTGGAAAGAAAATACAAGCAAAACTCTGCGCACCTATCACTATAAGAAAAATTTGTAAGCCAGTTCTGACTAGCTATTACTTTCAAACAAAACAACCCAGTGGTCAGAGACTGCAAACAGAGAAGTGCTAGATATGCTAGGCTGTGAAACAGATACACAAAATTAAGAGGGAGTTTTGCAAATTTAGAGCAGATAGGTGAAAACTGGATCCAAAACATAGCAAAATATTCTTTGGTTCACAAATGTGCCCTCAAATGAGAAAAAATCCACTCCCTGGACAGCCAGAATATCTTTAAAAGCTACGGCATGACAGCTTACTCATGATAGCTCATTCCAGCAACACAAACTGTTATGCAGCTTCCCAAGACAGGCACCAGGGAAAAAAAAGAGCCAGTGTTTTACAAAATGAGAGCAAAACGTAGTTTTTGCTTATACTTACTAGCTGTGTTCAGGCAAAAAATCTTCATTGGACAAACCTGATAGATTCTTTCAACTTCATCAAAACACAAATTCAACCAAATAATTTTTGCTAACAGGTCATAATAGGTGAAAGCAAGCAATGTAAAAATACATCCCTCGAGCCTAGGGTGCAAAGGGAGGGGGGGAATAGACTTCTGTTTCATGTTAACCCATAAATAAATTTTAAATTTGAAAAAAAACAAACCCACAAAGTACAAAATAACAAATTGAATTACAACTAAAGCAAACATTCAGTTATAGAGGGTTTAGTAAGGGAGGAATGATTTTTGTTTGTTTACTTTTTAAGCCTTTAATCCCTTTCAAATTAAGGCTTTTTCCATAAACAGTAAAATTCAGTGGGCAAGAACACTTGGTATCCTCAAGTACACATTTTTTTACAGCAAAACATTTCATTAAAAAAAAAAAAGTCACTTCCACTTACTAGGATTTCAGGATGTATAATAGCATCATTAGTAGAAAACTTCACTAAATTACATCATTTAATGTGAATGATGAAGTGAAAATTACATGGAAAAGCTATATGCACATTCAGTGACAGGATTTGGCCCTCTACTTCATTTTTCTTATCTGAAGTAGAAAAAACAGAATTTGTTTCTTAATTTTAATGCATGCCCATGCCTTACACTATGTTTTTTACTTGACTTTCAACAACTACAGTATAGGAAACCTAAATATATTCCTCTTTATACATATTTTATAATTTGTTTCAAGTCGCATCTTAAAAGGTATTTAACTTTTTCTCCTGGATCCTGATTTTAGTTAATGGCAGTAGAAAAGTCACTGTCCTTGATCTAGAATTGTTTAGTAAGAAGGACTCGGGGCTAGAGGCACAAGAAAACATGTCAATCAGATGTAATTGCTCTCTAAAAGAAACCCTATCAAACTGAAGAACAAGAACTAACACTAAACACATGGATTCACTGCAGCACCTAATCTACTAATGAGCTCAGCTTGTTATTTTCAGGCTCGCTATTCAAAAAGTTCAACATAACAAACAGGACAGCGAAGGACAACATTGCTTAAACAGTTTTAGATAATACATATTACAGGTGGAGTCAGTAATATCACATGTAGTTAAGGTTGCCCAGTACTTCCCGTGACACTTCCTTTGTCACTATGTCCAGCTTCAACAGCTCCGGCTGAAATTTTCTCTACAAAGTGTCTTCCTCTGACTAATATTTTTATTTTTTCCTTGATTAGCTTCATGAGGTTTGCTACTATTTTACCATCACAGGAAAATGAATGACACTAAGAAAAGACAGAAAATAAAGGGAAATATGGTTTCAACACAACATCACAGAAGGTAGAGAAAACAACCTCTACCCTGGAGGTGACTGGTTGCGTTCTTGGCACTAGGTCTGCTCCTTCTCCCAGTCTAGAATCAACACGTTTCTGGACCAGGACAGATAATCATAGAATCATAGAATCATAGAATGGTAGGGGTTGGAAGGGACCTCTAGAGATCATCTAGTCCAACCCCCCTGCTAAAGCAGGTTAGCCTAGAGCAGGTTGCACAGGAATGCATCCAGGCGGGTTTTGAATATCTCCAGAGAAGGAGACTCCACAACCTCTCTGGGCAGCCTGTTCCAGNAAGAGCCCATGCAGACAGTCACAGTTCCATTGTAGATGTACGCTGAGTCAACCCCTTTTCTTTCCATGTCACATGTACGCTAACCTGTTTTGCTCCACGATTCACAAATCAGAACATTTGTCTGCTGTCTGCAAAAAAAAATCTCTTCATTAACAAAGCATGTGCCTAGTTATGTGTTGGCAACCTAGTGCTCTTAACAGTTACCATACCTGACTGCAAAAGTTTATGCAGCTNAGAGTCAACCCCTTTCCTTTCCATGTCACATGTATGCTAACCTGTTTTGCTCCACGATTCACAAATCAGAACATTTGTCTGCTGTCTGAAAAAAAAAAAATCTCTTCATTAACAAAGCATGTGCCTAGTTATGTGTTGGCAACCTACTGCTCTTAACAGTTACCATACCTGACTGCAAAAGTTTATGCAGCTGATTTAAAGAAATGTTCCTGGTGCTGAAATATGAGAGTATCAATTAGTATGCCAAAATCAATATGCATTGAGATTAATAGGAAGGGATTTGTACACAAAANAGTTATGTGTTGGCAACCTAGTGCTCTTAACAGTTACCATACCTGACTGCAAAAGTTTATGCAGCTGATTTAAAGAAATGTTCCTGGTGCTGAAATATGAGAGTATCAATTAGTATGCCAAAATCAATATGCATTGAGATTAATAGGAAGGGATTCGTACACAAAATCCATTGATGCTAACATTCTAATATACACATCTGCTTCAGGTTGCAAACTGAATGTCCAGTAGTGCTGGAGAGTATTAAGTATGCTACTGGTGTACATCTTCTGGTTTATTTTCATTCAGAGAAATGTAATTCCTATGATCCATAGCAAAATAAGAAAAATGGCCTCATACTCAAGACCGATGAAGGACTGAGAACTTCATTCTGACTCCTGCTTTACCAAAGGATCTCATAAGTTCCTTTGTGGAGCTTGGACATAGATTCAATGAGTAAATACATGAATTTGGGAAGCAAATATTAAAAAAGGAGGTGCATTATTTAATGTAAAGAGTAGTATTGGTAAGACATCAAACACACAGTTAGTCTGGAAATTAGAAGAAGCCCAGGATTTTCAGCAGCTGGTACTTTTGTCCTCAGGTCAACTTGGCAAAAACATGGGTTAAGAAGGAGTGCTTCTCATGAGTCACAGTCAATTTTTTTTAGTAATTTGGCCACTTTAACCCATTTGAGTCACTAAGGGTAGTACAAAGGCCTTTCATACCTTCTGCTTTTTTCTTGGGATTTAGTATTTGTTTAAAAGGCCCTAAGTGCAATAGCAGGTAATGGGGAGCTTTTGCAATTTCCAGTAAATAGCCTTGGGTACCATGAAAATGTACTTGGATCGTTCTTGGATTTCCTAGCTATAACATTCTGCGACTGCACTAACAGCCCAAGTGGCTACATAGAGTGTGCTCTTTGTGTTCTAGATGTCCAGTTTGTAATTTTCAGAAGTGCTAAAAACTTCTACACCTGACCAAAATCAAGAGGAACTCTGCCAGAGAACATACACATTATCACATAGTCCACTAAGCGTCCTTAGTATCTTAGACAAAATACCTGGGTAAGTCTATCACAATCATTCTGTGGCTCAGTCCTCCCTTTGTAAAATGGACAAACAACTTCCTCCTTCCAAAGGTATCATGAAAATTAATGTACAAATATTTGAGAAGCATTTTGCAATGACAGTGGTGAGCTGCCTAGATAAGCCTATGTGGAAGTGAAAATTTCTCTAATTAGAGCAGAATATTAGTATTTCCCAGATAATATGAGTCAGGGCCACACATGAAACAACAAAGCTAGAATTCTGAACTCAGAGAACATAACCCATCTGTGCAGTGAATGAGGCGGTGGTCCTGTAGGAAAAAAACCAGCATGTGATCCAGTAATTAAAGACTGTTCATGAAACATAGCCACAAAGCAGGCGATTGCTTTTAAATGAGCAACCTTAATGCTGGCATTTCCTGACTTGAAAGTTTCATTTTGCAACCTTAACATTTTCAAGATTTTTTTTATGATACATAATTCAGGCCCACTTAGAACGAGTGCATGCGTATATTACATTAATATTTTCTAAAAATTCCTTAGCATTTACTGGGAAAGACTGTTCTTTCTCCTTCCATCCAACATAGACGGTTTTAACAATTATAGAGCTATAAGGACTGCTTTAAGGAATTACACAGTTCAAGCTTCTTGGTTTAATTTTATGATGCAAAGAACAGGCTGTTTTATGTTCGCAGAAAACAAAGGAAATCAGGAGAAAAAACGGGAAGTCTTTTCCCCTTTTTTGACAACACACTTCTATTATGACCCGAAGACTCTCTAATATCCATCCCTAATCCCATGTCATCCTCCTGTAAATGCTAAAAAATGCTGCAATTTGCATCAGCTGGTGTGCTAGACATTTTTATATGAATGCTAACTCACTGAGAACGATAGATGCTCAGTTTGTAATCCCAGGCAAATGTGTAAAGGACAACTCAACTGAATACTGTAAAAGCACACAGAGAATAAACTAAGGTGCCTCCTTGTAAAATCTAATAAATGCAGTTGTTAAGCAACCCAGCATAAGTGAGCTTGTGTGGTGAATGTACACAGATGCATAGATTTTAGTTTCTCGAAGGCTGGCCACGCCCTGATGCACAGATATACCCTGCACAGGAGAGCTTGTTTTCTCTCAACTCCAGTTCACAAGAGGCTCATTTTCTAGAAAGGTGCATTTGTAATAGCAGTCATGTCACAAGTTAAGTCTATGCAAAACTCAGTTTTCCTGTCCTCATTTTCTTCAGCAACAAAGTCCTCTGAGCCTTTCCAGCTCTTCTGAGATCTGGAGGCCTCTAATGCTTTTTCTCTTCTCAGCCTCTTCACAGAGAAACTCTCTAGTTTCTCTATACCTGCTACACATCTGTCAGCAGTTTGTTTTGAGAACAACCAGTCAGGTGCAAATCTCCATTAGCCGAGGGAAAGCATGTCTGAGACCTAAACTAGCACTCATGAAAGTCAGTTGTCATGGGATTAGATTTCCATATGAAACTTCCCACAGGCCACAGGCTACTACAAAACCATCGATCAAAATACTCGATCATTTCATCTATGTCTGTATTATTTTACAGGGCATGCAACACGCAGAAAGCCAGAAGTCATATAGATTTGTGACTAGTTTAGTATCATTCCTAAGGCAAATCATAATTCTTTAGGGTATCTGGTAACTTAGAAAAGTTAGAAAATGAAACGTCCTTCCAGGCAGGTTATGTCACACAGTGGACAACTGCGTGTTCTTGCACTTTCCTCTTAGGAATATGTCTCTGGCTGGATTCACAGACAGGATAGTGGTAATTACACTGGGTAATATTTTTAACTGCCTTTAAATACCTTTGGAAATGGGCATCTGGGGAGCTAGTTCCATAATTTAAATCTAGACATCCACTTCAGTGATTAAGCTAAGCAATCGTCCTGAACAGGGCCAATCAGAACTCTTTAGAAATTGTTAATAAAATTAGTCTTTTGAGTTTAACATAGAATAAACTGATAACGAAGCAAGGAAGTATGTGATTCGGCATTCAGGCAGAGATTAGAGATTTCTTTGCTGTACCAGTGTCATTCCATCCCATTTGAGTCCAGGACCAGTGTAAGAAAGTCCAAAGATTAATATGACTCTGGTTTAGTGCAGAGCTATAGAAAACACCCACTTGTATCAGAAGAGAAACATAGCACGGTAACTTGAAGGCTGATACAAGATAGGTACACAGAAAGCTGGGAGGTGGAAATTAGCATTTATTTCATGTCTAACTTACTCCTAAGATCCAGACCTGTCAATTCCCCTGTGGTATAATCTTTCACCCCCAACTTCATGAACCTGCATGCCCATTACAGTTGGTCATCAGATCTAATAGTTCCCAAGCCAGGTACGTGGGGCATCTAGGGTCACCAGGCAGGAGAAATGCTGAAGCACTATTTAGGCCTGGAAATCACCTGCCCTCTACAGGCAACTTCACAGTAAAAGGTGCCTCATTTTCCAGGCTTTTCCAAGCAGTGGCCTAATATCTATCAGACTTCAACAAAAATATCACAGAGTTAACTTCCAGAATATAAGAACATAAACATTTTTAGAGATCAGCAAATCTTCGAGACCCCACTGCAGAATTCATACACTCTTTTATTACCAATTTCCTCCTAAAGCAGCAAATCTATAGATTTGCTATTTCTGTAGGGTCACAAAAAACCCATACACGCTTATTACACAGTCCTGACACATTTTAGATAATAACTTTATACAAGCAACAGATGTGATTTAATAGAAGTCAGCTACCTGCTTTTTCACACAGGAATCGGAGGCTTTGAAAAGATCTTCATAGGAAGAGGAGGAGGCAGGGAGGGGGCAAATCTGTTGTATGATTGCTGTAAAATATGCTATCATTGAAATGCATTTAACTAGTCATCTTCTGTTTGGGGAACTCACAGTGACTGAGTTCCGGTTCATTACTTTGAGGGCTATGGTGCTACTGTCAAGGCCTCAAAACCAGTAAGATGGCCTAACCCCCAGGTTAGAGAGGCTACAATAGCAGAAAGGCAATTATACTGTAGGAAAAATGTTGTCCACTAATCAGCTAGCAATCAATTACTAAGAAGAGAAGATAACCCTATCCCCACTCAAGCTCTTCAGTATTAATAGTGCCATCATGTAATTACTTTAGGCACGGGCAGGTGCACGAAAGGACAGACTCTATAGTATACTGCATCTAAGATTAATGAGTTCTGTCAATTTGCCCAGCAGACATCTGATTCTTCAGCTTTATGTAGCCACTAGTTTTACACATGCCTCGGGGCTTTTTTGCTGAAAAAATCCACTACTAATTTAAATACATCCAAAAAGCTTACATCTTAAAAAAACCCCTCTAATCTTACAAGTAAGACTGCACCAAAAAGATTCCTAATGTGAATATTAATACAACATACTTTCCTGTTTCGATTATTCTTTATTTTAGTCAGAGTAATGAGTGAAAGACAAGGTCCTGCAAGCTTATAATACACCCTAGAAAACCTGACAGCACACAATCCTGTAGTCACAACATCCTGAATTTCACTCACACAATCAATTCCAATAAGTAAAAAAAAAAAAAAAGAGAAAAAGAATGTTTCAGTAAATAAGTCATTGCTCAGAAACCAAGACAAAGCAAATATAGAAGCACTTTGCTGTTAAGTTAGCAAACACGCTGAACGAGCACTGCTGCCAAGAGCAGAATCATTCTCTGTGACAAGCTACAGCCTACAGAGTTAAGTCCGGGATACGTAGGCTTATGGGTCAAGAAAGAAATGGCTTAAAATAGAATACCCATCTGCAAAGTGGTTTCTTTTTCCTCAAAGCTACATCTACTGTAGTCGGCAGCAAAAGCCACTTATTAACGAGTTCCCAAATGAAATATGACCAATTTTGAGAAACATGTTCCCCATTTGGGAGATGCATGAACAACTCCCATCCCCAGAAAAATACGACCTATTCAGGATTTTAAGAGACCTTCACTCTTCCTAAAACCCTGTTTCAAGAAGGTGCCTAAACACTTGCTTAAATCTTTCAAAAATAATCCCAGATATTTCAAGTCATTCAGCTGCTTAAACATGCCGACAGTCTCTCAAACATCCTCTTAGGTATCTCTCTGAAAGTTCAGGCTCTTAAATACCTTTGAAAATCTGTCTCAGAGTGCTTGGCTGTACATATACAGAGCCCTCGTGAAATAGCACACTGATCTCCATTTGTATTTCTAAGTACAATTCTTCAATAATAACAATAAAATAAAAAAAAACAGGTTGGACTAAAAATAAAAAATTCAAGTACTACAGCTAAGGAGGTTACCACTCAGCCAATTTTCATTAACTGATCGCATGCAAGGTCCAACTCTCTCAAATGCAAAAATCTAAACTACTAAAAGCCACAGGAACATGATGAAGGTTGTAAGAGTTAACTTTTTTTGCTCCCACTGACTAGGGCTAAATTTGATCCTAAAACACAAGTGCAGCTTCTGCAGTATCAAAGTATCAAACTCACTGGCCTGGAAATAATGATTTTTTTATTTTTCAAAGTATTTCTTCCAAAAATTTAAGCCCCTAAATACAGGCCTGAGCCAAAAACATGAAAAAATTGTTCTCAAAGCTTTTGTGTGACAGGTACAAGAACTGACCTATTTATTTCTCTCCAAAGTCAATGTCATCCTATTTGTTCCTTTCCTGTCACTTCTGTTTGATTATGGAAAACAGCTAACGGTATCTATTTTTTTACTTTTCATTTAATGTCACAATTGACCACCCATGAAATCTTTCTCAAGACTACATTTATTGGATACTAGATTCTGCTAATTAATTCTCTGGATTAATTTCTTCTGAAGTAATGTTATCAATTGTTTCCAGTAAAGAAAAAACAGGCCAGCAGTGACTTGATTTTCACATAAATGGATTAAACCTACACAAACGCAGTGGCTGAAGATATCATTGATCCATGTTCATTGGCTGCTGCTGCTCTTTCAATTGTTATTTGATATGGTAAAGGACAATAGAGGGGGAAACGGTTTTGATCTGAAGCAACTGTTTCTAAGAAGATACCAGCAACTGTCTCACAATACATAACTTACAAAATCTATTCTATGCATTGAAAAGCACCAATCCCTAAAATTATAACTATTTCTGAAAATCATAGTTTATGGTTTGATCCTGAAAGAGGCTCAAGTTCACAGAAGACATTTGAATTGAAGCCACTCGGTATGCAATAAAACTGTGTGGGAATTACCAGGGGGAGGAACTGTTCTACAAATTGGAAAGAGGCAAAAATTATGAAGTGTCCTTGAAGCTATGAACTGGGTATCATCAGTTAATGATTTAACATAGAAAGGCAAAGACTGCTGTACTAGTCAGCATTAAATATGTTAAGGAGAGACCTTCAAAGACATAACGAAAACTTGGGGATACGTCTCTTTCTGAGAGCTACTGGGGAATCATCATCAAACTTTTTTTTTCCTACATCTGAAAGTATCCTCTTTTCAATTTCTTCTAATGATACCCTTGAAAATACTGGTTTGGCATGTTGCATTCATTATGTACCAAGTGTTGTGCAGTGGCACAAGACCCAGAAGTCCACTTTTGAACGTTATTCTTTCTTGACTCCGTTCAGTTTTGACCACAAAACAAAGTTGGGTAGTTTAAGGGTTGCTTCAATTCATGTCAGCTGACAAGAGCTTCAAAGGATATCAGAGGGCTATTCCTTTCAACTCTTCCAACATAGGAAACGGACTGGGCAGGAAGAATAACTGATCTTTCCGTTTAGGTTCTGCTCTTGTGCTCTCTCTTTACCAGCTTGAAACATCACTGACAGAGTAGGCAGTTTTTAGCATGAAGGTGCAGGAAATTAAAGTTCAAGAAAAGAAGGAATGAAAAGAAGGAACGGGAAACAAATCTCCAAAGCTTCTTGAAGACACTACTGAATCCAGACAAACAGGATTTCATCTCAATGAATTTTGTGTTTGATAGCAGGGATTCCAAATTTACTTCAGTCAGCTGCTGTAATGAGCAGCACTAAATAAGGAGCAGATAAACTGCTACCACTTCCTCTCTCATCTTGCCTCAAAACTTTCTGCTGCACAGCCTCACCCCCTCCAACCTAGGATGCCAACACATGCCGTTAGCTAACTGCACAGATTCAGGTCTCAGGCTCTGTCCCTACCTAACCTTTCCATACCAGTCTTCGCCATATAACTCCATTCCAGATATACAGGTCTCATTTCTTGCCAGGTTACTGCAGGTGTTGTCAATGCACCAGAACATCCATTGCAGACAGAAGCCTGTAGCCCAGCTGCTTATGTCAACAAGGTGTTGTACAGCTGTATGACTGGGAAGCAGTTCCCACATCACCTGTACTATGCACTCAACAACGCAGGGAAGTATTTCTACAGATTTGCCTTGGACACCCAGAGAAAAATTCTCATTTATTTTGCATGTCTCATTCCCACTGGCTCATAGAGACAAATCGGATTCATTACAGAGCATTTCTGTCACATCAGAAAGCAACCCTTAATTCTGCTTTAAAGGGTTTAGGTGGTCTTATCTGGCCTGGCTCTGCAAAACTCTTGCATCTATCTTGAAACATTTTGCTCCACCTTTCCTGATGGTTTTACCAACAAATCTAACATTGAAATACACTGCCTATGCATCTCATACATACTCTAGGCAATATAGAACAACCTTTGTTTTTTTTATTTACCACAATTTTAGTAGAAACACATTTTTCCACTGTAGAATCTTCTGAAGCTGCATAGAATTGCAGATTTTTTTAAACTTCCTATAAATTCAAATAAATCCCTACTGTTCTTATTAATAATCATGCACTAAATATTTACAATATTTTCATGCTCATAATATTTACAGCCAGAGGAGTCTTCACATACTGTATCTTTCACTCTTAGTGGTTCATTAAGAAAATGTTATGAAACAAAGAGGAATCTGCCTGGACATTGTGAGCATTCACACTCCTTGTTCATTAAAACTGCTTAAGCTGTCAGTGTTTATGAAAGGGTTATCACTGTAGGAAACTTGCAATATAGGTTAAACTATCTCACAGTAACAAAAAGAAAAAAGTCTAAAAAAGTTTCTGTTTCAGTTCCTGCTCGGCAGAATATCACCAACCGGTTAATATACTCAGTTCATTTGATTAATTAGCTTCGTAAATTAGTGCAAATTATCCTTTCATCTCTGTGGTATTAGCAGCTTTCTGTTTTGAACATGTACTCTGTCTGTAAAAACAGTGACTGCTTATCCAGTAAGTCTACTCCTCACACAGAAATTCGTATCTTCAGAATCGCATCTATTAACTTTAGTGACCAAAATAAGTAAATAACCATTAAAGTACTATTTTTACTCATGTAACATTGCAGAGACAGTAGCTAAAGCAAAGCAAGACAGATTCAACACATAATGGTGAAGAATTAGATTTATAACACAAATGCAAAACCAAAACTGAATCATTCCAAGAGGAAAAGAATTTCCTGTATTTTACTTACAAAAGCAAGATTACATAGCCGTAACTGAAAGCAGAGTTAGACCTACTGAAACTTTTATTAGTGATAATTAAGCTTGAGCTAGAAAGAA
>VZSC01007202.1:635792-660553 GCA_013398225.1 Steatornis caripensis
AGAAAGAATCTGACTCTGAAATTCAGAGACCGGTTTGAGTTTGCTGAAGAAGCAGTTCAGAAATTCATCTTTGACATGCCATCTCTGCAAATGTAACAGGGAGTCACGGAGAGAAATAAACGCGGAATCTGATTCTGTTTTAGCACTGCATTTTTCACAGCCCTGTTGAAGTATACAGCAAAGGCTGAAACATCATGAAAAAAGAAACCATCTAGTCTTGCTATACCTATTCATTCACTTATCATGTCATCAGCCAACTTCCTTCCTGCAAGCAGAAGCGAGCTGAATTGTCGAACAAGCACGGTGATGTTTTAGTTCACACTTCCCCTCTTGTTTGTCCCACTATGAACAAAATATTCACAGATCTATTTTACTACGCTTCACATTTCTCTTTAAAACATACTAGCACCACAACCTCCACAGAGCATGAAGCCCTTAATGGCCATGAAGGACAAGATTGGAAAATCATTTCTGATCAGCTTTTTCTATCCTTTGTGGCCACCAAAAAGCCCCAGACAACTTTGCTAGCTTGTCAGGTAATAGAATAGCCCACAGTTTCTTTTCATCATCCATTGTTACTCAATACACCTATATGTAAAATATGACAGAAAACAAATTTCACAGTTTGTGGTGAAGGAGAGAGGTATCTCTTTTAAAAAAAAAACTGTTCTCTTCACTCAAACCATACGGTGAAAGCAGTTAGTTAGAGTTTCTGAATCCTTTCAGATCAGAAACAAAAGGATTTCAAGGATATTTCTTAAGAGCATATGTTAAAATTTGTGCTTAAAATGACGTTTTTCATTAAGTTAGCTACAGGGTGTATCAGACTTTTTTTCTGTTGGCACAGAGCACTCACTGTAGTGGACTTTGATCTACCCAATTCCTATCTCACCTACCTAATTTCTAAGAAATTGCCTGTTTACTGCAGGGCTGCTTTGACAGTTAGGATCAGCTGTTAACATTATATGAATACTTTCTGAGTGTTAAATGCAAAAGATTTCAACCAGAATATTTTCAGTAACACCTTTTCCTTTTAGTGTACAGGTTTGCTGAATTTCAAATTCAGTGTGCAATTCTCTTGTCTCATCAAACTTGAAGGAAGCAGACATGAACCTGAGAAGTTTAGAACTACACTGCCTGGGTTAATCATATGTTTATAAGCTTTAATGTGCCTGCTTTTGTCAGGCAGGAATATTTTATAAATGAAGTTACAAACGGAATTAGAACTCTACCGTAAATTTACTGTTTCATTACATTGTTCTTTTTTCTCTGTACCCTACAAATTGAATGACCTCTATCTGGTAACCATTCTGGACAAGATTTTCTGATTGCATTTGCTGTTTTTTTGTGGTTTGGGTTTTTTTTTTTAACTACTGATCACTTCTTCCGAAAGTGCTCTTGAAAGGAACTATACACCACTGGAGGATCACATTGATGTAAGTCTAAACAATAATCTGAGAGAAATGGGTAGGGTAAGGACAAGAAAGGAGTGGAGAAAATTTTAAATAGAAACCCAAAACTACTTCTACAAATCTAATTGTACCATATTGTCCTGGTTTTGGCTGGGACAGAGCTAAATTTCTTCCTAGCAGCTAGAATAGCGCTACAGTTTGGATTTAGTATGGGATTTGGTATGAGAAGAATGTTGGTAATATACTGATGGTTTTAGTTGTTGCTAAGAAATCACAGACTTTTCAACTTCCCATGCTTTGCTAGTGTGCAGGAGCACAAGAAGCTGAGAGGGAGCCTAGCCAGAGCAACGGATCCAAATTACCCAATGGAGTATTCTGTATCATGCAACGTCATGCTCAGTATACAGATGAGAGCTGGCCAGGAAGTTTTCTCTCTCTTCCGGGATTGTGGTTTCGGGATTTCTCTCCTCTGGGATTGCCAGCCAGGGCTGGGCTGAGCTGGGCATTGGTCAGCGGGTGGTGACCAGCTGCACTGTGCATCACTTGTTTGTATTTTTTTTTATCATTATTATTGTCGTTGTTATTATTACTATTTTATTTTATTTCAATTATTAAATTGTTTTTATCTCAACCCACCAGTCTCTTTACCTTTACCTTTCTGGTTATCTCTGCCTCTCCCCGGCGGGGCAGGGGCGAGTGAGCAAGCGGCTGAGTGGCATTTAGCAGCCTGTCAAGTTAAAACCATGACATATAGGAAAATTCAGGTTGGAAGAGACCTCAGGAGGTCTCTAATCCAAACTCCTGCTCAAAGTAGGGCCAGCTCTGAAGTCAGATCAAGTTAAACAGAGCTTCATCTAACTTGGTGTTAAAAACTTGCATGGATGGAGACGGCATGGCCTTTCTGCATAGTCTACTCCAATGCCTGACTGTCTGCAAAATGAAACAGTGTTCCCTTACATCCAGTCAGAACCTCTTGGTTTTTTCCAATTTATTTTGTCTCTGCATCTTTCACCATGCATCACTGTGAACAGTCTGGCTCCATCTTGCTAGCCTTCTGCTGAACTTGTCCCTGTTTATCAATGTCCTTCCTGTATTAGGGGGCACAAAAACTGGGCCTGCTATCCTTGATGTGGTCCTCATGGCCTGCAGTGCTAACTACAGATCAACATTAGTGATTCTCTGGAGGGACCCCTCACCTCCACTGCCACGTCTCTTCTAGTTTAAAGCAGCTGAAAAGCTCCTAACAACAGCTCTCATGCACAGCTGTGCAGCAGAAGAGGTGTTACAGGCAGGTGCTCTGCCTGTAAAAATAAACCTTTCAAAGGATGGCAGAGGGCTTTGTCACCATAAATACATTTTAAAGAGACTTCTTATTTTCTTGGTCTGATTTCCTCATTAGCAAAAGGAGCAGGTTCCACAAACACCCACTGCTGCTGTAGAAGGGCTCGCTCCTCCATACTGCCTTTTTTGGCCCACCAACTGGTAACATGGGACAAGCCTACTGTGTGTGTAAGGCAGCTCCTTCAATAAGAGTTCCTGGTCATCTTTACTGATAGCTAACCTCCTGCTTATAGAATTTCTGCAACTTTTTAATATATGTTATAGTATTACAAAACCGATTTTTCTTTCTTCCTTCCTTTTTCTTTTTCTTTATCTTCTTTCTTTTCTTTCTTCCCCAACACCTCTTTACTCCCTTCAGTTTCTGTAGATCATGATTTTATATTCAAAGAAACCCTTAATACTAATCATGCAGAGAGATTTGCCAAGGTACTCTGTGGGCTCCAATTCCCAAATCCCACTGAATTTCTGAGGGAATTTGGCACCAAACTCCTTCAGGTTCTGTTAAAAATGTCATTCTTAAATTAATGTTGTGCAACTGGAAGTATTTGCTCTAAGTATTAAAAAAATCTATCCTGTTCTGCTAGTTTAATTTTCTAAACGTTTCTTCTCATAGATTGACTCAATAGCCACATCAGGGTAAATCTAAGTGGAGTAAGAATAAGCTTCTCATTCAGTCACACAGTACACTGCTGCTTGATTGGAATGGATATTGTACATAATATGTCCCTGCAGATGTTTTCTCCAGTGGGGCACATTGAATTTCATTTAAATGCCAAGGCTCAAAATCTAAAACAATGTGACTTTAACAAAAAATCTGATGAGGAATTTGATGAGAAAATGGCAAGAATTCCTGTGGCATTTGGGTAACAATTTCAAGCCTTCGTTTTAATAGAATAAACAGGATCATATTTCATTCAAATCTGGCAATGAGATGAGCTTTGGGTATTACATTGATATAAACCAATAAAGAATTTGCAAATTTGAAGCACTAATTAACAGACACAATATTAAATGAAAAAAAGTTTGCTCGAGGGGCAAATATGTTTTGAAGACTTTAAACTTTTATTAAAAGACAATTTTGAATAGCTTCTTCCGCATTTGACTATTTTGTTAGTTTCAAGGAGAGGGATTCTTGTATACTTAAACTAGCATGTTTAATATTGTTGAATATAAATGAATAAAATAACAGTTTCACTTCTTCCTTTCTGAAATAATAACTCAATGTCATGTCACAGCAAGAGAAAAGAAAAATACCTCATAAGTTGAATCTACAGTGCCAAGAGCTGTGTAAGAGGATGTTAGTATTTTATTATCTACATTGAACTCCAATCCTATTTCTATTAAATGATTTTTTTTAAGTCTTACAGTGCTGAATCGAAAAGCACTCATATTTAGAACCTGACTGCACTATTACAAGAGTCCTAGTGAAAATGTATAAACAAAAAAAAAACCAATTTGGAAGTTCTGGTTTACTGGTCACATATGTACCATAGTAAGAGGATTTTCTCTACCTAATTGCAATGCTGCACATAGTAGCCTTCTCGATACTACAATATCTAAGACTTATGTATCTAAAGACTCATACTTCAGAAAATGGGAATGTCAGCTAGAATATTAAGGAATGAAATCTATGAGACCGACCTTCACATAGGATATTAGAGCCTGTTTTTTGAAACAAGTGGTTATTTCACCCTAAGCATAATACCATCAAAATCTGCTGATGATAAAGTCACCTGCTCTAACAACTCAGCAGCGGTGCTGCACTTAAAAGTTGTCACATATTTAATTCATTAGCAAGCCAGCTATCTTCTTGTTTCAAGAAATTAAGGATTTTTTTGCTTCTAAAGGTAAGGCACCGTTTCCTCTTTTACACTCTGTATGATGATCATGCCTGTATCTAATCCTACAATGGCAGGTCCATGCTCCTTTGTACCTTATCTTAGCTGATGCCTCCATTTTTCCTATGCACTTTCATTTTTCTTGTCTTAATACAGTTGATTGTGGTACCATTTTTTTTTCATTTTATTTAAAGGAAAATTATGAGGTAAGTGTTTAGAAAGGTAATTGATCTGTAGTTTAGAGATAAAAGGCCTGATCTTTCCTTCTGATACTGAATGCGCATCAAAGTCAAGTTGAAGCACTTCACATGCACTGCTTAATGAAAACTTGTAGAAAATGGAGTATAAAAAAAAGCCATTAGCCATAAAAATAAATGACAGGGTGTTCTGCAACCTATTCACTGAAGATTTGTGTATCACTTGGATTCAAAATTTATACAATTTACAGAGACATGCAATACTGCACAAGTTTTATGAACACCTCATTCACAAAATCCCACATGAAGAGTGTGCAATCTGTATGCCCATAACTCTGCACCTGAAGAATGCCCAAAATAATTTGGGGCTAGGATCCAAAATGAGGCAGCCTGTCTATTTTTAAAGGGCAGATGAAAAAAGGCCACAGAAAAACACAGTTTGGAAGAAGAATGAAATGTTTCTTCCTCTGTACACCAACGCATTTCTCAGGATTACAGGACACCCTCCCACTAGACTAGTGGTCAATGTGTGAGAATTTACAAACAGAGCATCCGTGCTTCCTCATGCTTCTATCCCAACTTTACAGCCTGTTCAAAAACCAAGGGAGAAGCATCTCTGGTATACAAAAGGCGTAAAGGCACATACTGTGAATAGGAATACACGTCCTCCATGGCAGATGTCAGAGCAGAAGCCCGGGTCAACACAGACATGATTTGTATGGGGGAATTAAAAGAGAGTCTCTGTCCCATGTGTCTTGCTGAGTGTGATCACACATGCTCCAAGACATGTGGAGAGCAGGCAAGTCCCCTTAACTCTCTTCCTAAAACTATGCCCACATAAGCCCCCCACAGCAAAGTCAGTTTTATTCTGCTGCTAACACACATTACTTATTTTCTTAAGAAAAAGAATGTGTTGAAAACAAATGCTTCAGAAGCAGAGTAAAATGTAAAGGCTGTTGGACTTGCCTCCTATGCAGCAATTCCACAACAACAATGACCTATTAGAGAAATTACCTAAGCACAAACCGAGGGAAAAAGTTTTAGGTATAGAGAGCAATTACAATATGGACAAGTAAACAAATGGATGCATTAATCCAGAGTGGGATATTGCAGCACTACAGCTTCTCTGCGCTAATTCCCCCATTGTTGCCACGTTACTAAGGAGTACGTTATCTTACATTTACCATGAGATAAGAGGTATCAAGCCTGCAGTTTCCACTGCAGTGCTGCCAGTTCATGTTTTTGCTTTACAGACGCAGTTACTTGTTTGCTCATCCATCTCATTACAGAATTAAATAACAGATCATTCCTGTATTAAAAGAAAACTATGTATTAAAAGTTATCTACTTCTTATCCTTCTATAGTCCTCACTGCACTGGTGAATGCAATTTTCCAAGGAAATCTATCGTAGCTAGGATATTTAAGATAGTTATTGATCTGCAACTGAAAGTAGATATGAATAAACACATTTACACCTGTAGCTGCCACATTATAAGACACTTCTGAGGAACTGATGGAGGGATTTAAGTACACTTACTGAATCTACAATGCAATACTGAATCACTTAAAATACTACAGGAATGAGTGAAGTATCATGAACTGGAAGAAACAATTCAGTCTACACACTGAGGGTCTCTAAACGGCACAGGAGTAAAGACTGAATACAGCTAGCAGCATTGTGAGCAGCTCAGCAAAAATGTTTGTCAGTGACTGCAAAAGCAAGATATTCTCCTATGATGAGACAGGAAGAGGGAACAATACTGAAAATACTAGCTCATTATCCAGATCATCCGTTTATTATCATAGAATCATAGAATTAGAGAATGGTTTGAGGTGGAAGGGACCTTAAAGATCATCCAGTTCCAACCCCACTGCCATGGGCAGGGACACCTTCCACTAGACCAGGTTGCTCAAAGCCCCATCCAACCTGGCCTTGAACACTCCCAGGGAGGGGGCATCCACAACCTCTCTGGGCAACTTCTTCCAGTGTCTCCCCACCCTCATCGTGAAGAATTTCTTCCTAATATCTAATCTAAATCTACCCTCTTTCAGTATAAAACCATTACCTCTCATCCTATCACTACATGTCCTCATAAAAAGTCCCTCTCCAGCTCTCCTGCAGACCCCTTCAGGTACTGCTACATTGCTATAAGGGCTCCCCGGAGCCTTCTCTTCTCCATGTTAAACAACCCTAGCTCTCTCAACCTGTCTTCACAGGAGAGGTGCTCCAGCCCCCTGATCATCTTTGTGGCCCTCCTCTGGACTCGCTCCAACAGGTCCATGCCCTTCTTATGTTGGGGGCCCCAGAAGTGAACACAGTACTCCAGGTGGGGTCTCATGAGAGCAGAGTAGAGGGGGAGAATCACCTCCCTCAACCTGCTGGTCACGCTTATTTTGGTGCAGCCTAGGATAGGGTTGGCCTTCTGGGCTGCGACCGTGCATTGTCAGGTCATGTTGAGCTTCTCATCAACCAACATCCTCAAGTCCTTCTCCTCAGGGCTGCAATCAATCTCCACCCAGCCTGTGTCTGTGCTGGGGCTTGCCCTGACCTATGTGCAGGACCTTGCACTTGGCCCTGTTGAACTGGCAGTTCGCAAGGGCCCACCTCTCAAGCCTGTCAAGGTCCATCTGGATAACTTCCAGTCTCTCCAGTCTGTCAACCGCACCACACAGCTTGGTGTCATTCACAAACTTGCTGAGGGTGCACTTAGTCCCACTGTCCATGTCACTGACAAAGATGTTAAAAAGCACCCCATACACACCCCTGAGGAACGCTACGCGTCACTGGTCTCTACTTGGACATCGAGCTGTTGACTGCAAGTCTTTGCAACCATCCAGCCAATTCCTTATCCAGTGAGTAGTCCATCCGTTAAGTTCATGTCTCTCAAATTTAGAGATAAGGATGTCGTGCGGGACAGTGTCAAATGCTTTGCACAAGTCCAGGTAGATGACGTCAGTTGCTCTTCCCATGTCCACCAATGCTGTAACCCCTCGTACAAGGCCACCAAATTTGTGAGGCACGATTTGCCTTCAGTGAAGCCATCTTGGCTGTCACCAATCACATCCTTATTTTCCATGTGCCTTAGCAGAGTTTCCAGGAGGACGTGCTCCACGATCTTGCCAGGCACAGAGGTGAGGCTGACTGGCCTATAGTTCCCTGGCTCTTCCTTTTTTCCCTTTTTAAAAATGGGAGTTATGTTTCCCCTTTTCCAGTCAGTGGGAACTTCACCAGACTGCCATGACTTCTCAAAAATTATGGATAGTGGCTTAGCAACTTCATCTGCTAGTCCCTTCAGGACCCACAAATGCACCTCTTCAGGTCCCGTGGACTTGTGCACCTTCAGGTTCCTTAGATGGTCTCAAACCTGATTTTCTACAGTGAGTGATTCTTCGTTCTCTCAGTCTCTGTCTTTGCCTTCTGTGACTGGGGCGGTGTGGCTTGAGCACTTGCCAGTAAAGACAGACAAAAAAAGTCATTGAGTACTTCAGCCTTCTCCATATCCCAGGTAACCAGGTCTCCCATTTCCTTCTGGAGAGGGCCTACATTTCCCCTAATCTTCCTTTTATCACTGACATACCTATAGAAGCTTTTCTTATTGCCTTTGAAGTCCCTGGCCAGATTGAATTCTATCATCAGGGCTTTAGCTTTCCTAACCTGATTCCTGACTGTTTGGACAATTTCTCTGTATTCCTCCCAGGCTACCTGTCCTTGCTTCTACCCTCTTGTCCTGGTTTGACCCCAATGCAGTACTCCATCCAATACACATCATGTCAGAATAAAGGTGAGGGATCCACAAAGGTCACTCCCTTTATGGCCAGGGCACTGATGGGCTCTAATGGCCCTAAGCAGCCTCAAGTGGTGCTTCCACCCACACCCATGGCCCAGGAGCCTACTTAAGCCCAGTATGGGACTGTTAGTGGGGGCTGGTGATGTTGCAGGGTGCTGCTCTCCAACTCTACTTACCAAGGAGGGCTCTACTCAATTACTCAGCTTTTGATCCCAAATCCAGCTTCTGCCTGCTGCTGAGTACAGTCTGGGACTTTCCTGGGGTGTGCCCTACAGCATTTGGGTGATATATTTGTCATCAGTGGTGGGGGGAGCTTGATATCGGGTTTGTGCATATTTTCCCATTATTATAATACACAATCCTTGTAGTAAGATTAAAACTGGTTTTAACCTTTCCAATCCATAAATCTCTTTCCCTTTTCTCTTTCCCCTCTGTTTTGGGAAGGGAGGGAGTTAACAAAGAGTGTCTGTCATTCATTTAATAGCCAGCCCAGCTTTAAACTGTGACACCTCTGTAGGCTTCTTTTTTGCATTTCAGTTTATCCAGGAGCTCCTTACTCATCCATGCAGGCCTCCTGGCGTTTTTGCCTGACTTCCTCTTTATTGGGAAGCATTGCTCTTGAGCTTGGAGGAGGTGATCCTTGAATATTAACCAGCTTTCTTGGGCCCTCTTCCTTCCAGGGCTTTATCCTATGGGACCCTACCAAGCAGGTGCCTGAATAGGCCAAAGTCCGTTGTCCTGAAGTCCAGGGTAGCGAGTTTGCTGTGTGCCCGCCTCGCTGTCCTAAGGATCTTGAATTCCACATTTCGTGGTCACTGCTGCCCTTGAGCTTCACATTCCCCACCAGCCCCTCCTTTTTTGTGAGAGCAAGGTCCAGCATAGCACCTCTCCTTGTTGGCTCCTCTATCACTTGGAGAAGGAAGTTACCATCAATGCATTCCAGGAACCTCCTGGATTGCTTATGCCCTTCTGTGTTGTCCCTCCAGCACAAGGAAACAGTGAGGTAAGACCAAGGAAACAGTGAGGTGAGACAGCCCAGATAAAGCAAAATCACAGCCATTATGAAATAAAAAAAAAAAGAAGTTTTAATTGGGAGGAGAAAAGCTAGCAACATTACAGAGATCCCAGATCAAGCCCAGTCAAACCAAGCAAAATCACACAACAGAGAACTCTGTAAACTCAGCTATAGTGTATGCAGGTGCAAGTCAGTTCAGGCAGAACATGCATGATTAGCATGAAAACTTCAATAACACACCTGGAGAATTTGACCATAGAATATAACACTGATCACAAATTTGCATCTTGAATAGTGAGCGCAACTTTTAAAATCCCACTTGATTTACAAAAGAGAACTCTAGCACAGCAGAGGAAAAACATATATTTGTGAAGCAATTTCCAACAAGTATATCTGTAAATATTAGGTCTTTCCAAATTAAAGCTGCAATAAATAAGAGGGGATGACTTTTCCTCTACGCTACATCCACTTTTTTATACTAAGTACTCCTAGGTACCCTACTACATAATACACATCCTGAGCTACACCAGGGAAAAATTAAAAAGGCAGAAGTTTTAGAACCACAAAACAGTCTTTTAAAGGTAAATAAAGATCACTTTGTGGAACTTGCTGCTGCATGTAATCAGCTAGGTTAGACAGTTTGGCAAGCCCAAAAAAACAAACGGAATATTTATGCAGAGAAGGATAACTTCCACAACCACGATAAGATCTAGATCCTGCAGAGAGACAGCTACTTTGCAATGTCAGAGGAATATGAACATTTTATGAGGGTACATAAGTACCTGCAAGATTCAGGTCTCGGATAAGATAAGGTGTACCAATGCTATCAATTCTCATGTACTTTTCTGGATCAAGGAAGAGCTGTTTCCAGAACCAAGTTCTATGAGTTCATGCTTTTCACTTCGATTACAATACCTTTAGCCTGTTCTGAAAACAGCCAAACTAGGTAAACCGTAAGTATAGCATTTAAAGGCCCTGAAACCTCAATCTCAGCAATTCACCAGAGACTTGTCTTAGCTGAACAAAACATAGCCTCTTAAATCTGGCAGAATTTACTGACAACTACTGAAACCAGCACTGCTGAAATCGACCAGTCAGCCCAAGAAGCAGCTGTATTTGTTAGCCAGAGTCAATCTTCTCTGCTGTTCGTCCAAGCTAATAAAGTATCTAAATGCTTATATTAGAAGTCTTTAATATTTCTGAACATGGTATCCTAAATGGGAACAGTTCCAAGAAAGCTGCAGAGGAAAAGGACAAATGTCACTGTGTATTTTTGTACAAAAATGCTTCGGGCTGTTGAAACATTTATGATTCTTGAGTAGCTATTCGAATCTGGCAAAACAAGGGCACTATGCATAATTCTCCTTTAAAGACACAACTTCAGCAAAATGCTACTCTAATTTACTCCCCCAAAGTATCTTACTTTGACTAGGAAGTTTTTGCTGTAAAAGAGTAATTTATTACATAGAAGCTCATACTTTCTTAAAATTCTTCATTTCTGAGATGTTGGCAGGGATTTTTAAGAAAAACATCTAAGAAGGTAATTCAGTAGCATGGCAGTTGACCATCTTCAATAGTAGATAGGCTCCTAGTCATTCCAATAAGAAAAGCACACCACTGGAATCATCTTATTCTAAACAGCACAAGTATGCACAGCTTTCCACAGGCAGGCAACAGGATTTGCAGAAGGAGACAAAGGAATAGGTAAGTGTTCAACAAATTTTGGAGATTAACAAAATTGTGCTTATTTTAAATTTTCAATAGCAGCAGATGACAACCAGGCCAGTCTATGCAATCACTGTTCAGAAAATAAATTGCTTGACTTTCAAAAGCTTTCAGTATTAATTTAACTCTGCTCTCACTGAAGTCAGTGGGAACTGCTAACAGGTTTCAGTATAAAAGTCAGATGAGCCTCAAGCAATTTTAGAAATCTGATCTTCAAACTCTGCCACCTTGGTCATTTCTCAATACATATTATATTCAAGCACACGTGTGCCCGGTATTTCTTGCCTTCTCTTCCTTTCTCCCAAAACACACACATAAATGCACTCATAAACACAACTGAAATGAAAATTTGAAGTATTAATGGGATTTCTATTTCTATGAATTGCTCCCATTCAGAAAAACAACAAAACCAAAACAAAAAAAAACCCCAAAGAATAGTACACCAATCTATTTCAAACACTTTGTGGGTAGTCCAGCAAAATTTATAATTATGGATTTTAGAAAGCACATCTTTTAAGCTCTACATGCGTATTTGTCCCATAACATTGTTCATAGTTTCACAACTTGGAATGTAGCCTTTCAATAACCCAAAATAATATGTTTGGTTTTAAGCTGCCAGAAAACATAAGCAGTTACATTAATGGGTTCCAGCACTGCTGCCGGGGTAAGACAGAATGTTTAGAATGAAGTCTCTATCATGACTGCCCACTGACTTGTCTTACAGAATAAAAAAATCTATTCCCCTCCATGCTGGGATCCATGCTCAAGTCTCTGAATTTGAAAATATATAAATAAAATTCTACATAAGTATATCACAAGGGTTTCTGAGAAAAGGAAAATGCTGTGTGTAACAAGCAGGCACTTCTGTGAAAAATCCAAGATAGCCATCTCCATAGGATGTTATTGTTAGAGAATGAAGCCATTGCCCTATTACAATCCCTTACAGAAAAAGTGGCTTAAAAAAAAAATCATACATCTCAGGCAATCAGTATCTACTGACCACTCGAGGCAAATCTTTCAACTTCTCAACTCTTTCAAAATTCATAATACTTAGAAATATGTAAAGCTCTGCTTGCCTAACGCTCCCTAGACTGTTTTGCTGGGGTCCACATCTCAGAATACAAGTTTCCGAGAATAGCCCCCCTCTCTGTCCCTTTTCTGTACTGTGTCACACTTCTCCAGCAGTCTTCTTCTCTCCATCCCTTTCTCTATTACCCGCTGGGAATAGAACCGCTCAGAACTGCTGCTCTCGACATCAAGACCCATGCTAGACCACCAGACGCCCCTACATCCCTGTATTCCCCAGTTTTGAGGTTACTCCTTCATGCGTAATAACAAAGCCAGCAAACGTGGAAATTTTGACAAGATTTCCGCATATAGTTCTTTTAGGGAGAGCAGAAGAGCCTCACATATAAATATACACATACACACACACACACGNCCATGCTAGACCACCAGATGCCCCTACATCCCTGTATTCCCCAGTTTTGAGGTTACTCCTTCATGCGTAATAACAAAGCCAGCAAACGTGGAAATTTTGACAAGATTTCCGCATATAGTTCTTTTAGGGAGAGCAGAAGAGCCTCACATATAAATATACACATACACACACACACACGCACAAAGACATTAAAAATCCATATCCATTTCCCTTTCCTGAACCTCTTTCTGAGCTCAGGTCTCATGGGTCAGTTCTCTCTCAGATACATACTTCTGAGTAGCCAACAATTTTTCTCGAACAGTTCACACTCATTTTTTGAAATGTGTTTTTCCTTTTCGCCTCCAAATCAGTTACTTGCCCACAGCAGGCTGCACAATGAATTTCCTTCCTCATCCCTTTCCAGTTAAAGTCATCCATTCCCTCACTAAAGCAGCCTTCAAAATGGTTTCTATAGTTTTCTTCTTTATAACACCCAGCCATCTTTCTTCTGGTGTTCTTACGAGGACCTCAAACCGCCTCCAGCACATAAATGTAAAACCAATCGGGATTCATATATTTTATATACACAGATTATGCAAGTAATTTTCCAGCAATAATTTTTCAGTAATACCTTACCGATCACAATTTCTTTCGGTTACCTTCACTTTGCACAGCAAATGGTTCAACAATACTCAGCCCTGCGACTACGTGCGCACGCCCGGGTGCTGCCAGGCTCCATTCCCAGACTACAGCATTCTAAGCAAAACTTGAAGTAAATGTAAGCAGTTTTCAAATTTCTCCAGGACTGTCGCTTGTGTGACAGAACCTTTTATGTTAACTCCCAGACATTTCTAGTAAGCATTTAACATTGATTTTGCTTACACAGGCAATATCCTGTTAAAGCCAGCAAGAGGAAGAGAATCAAAAGACCCTCTCTATACAGACTACACTTTGATTAATCCTGGATAGTTCTTCAGAGGTTGGAAACTCAGCCAAACATGTGACTTTGAAATCAGAATTGTACAAGATTAAAAAAGAGGCACGCTATGCTACTAGAGAAAAGAGACGATGTTAGAAAAGATACAGTGGGGGTTTTAAAGGTCTAATCCATCCGTTTCATTTAGGATTTCGGAGTTCAATATACCATAGTATGGCGGGTAAGCTCAATTTATTGCTAAGATCAATTGCATCTTAAAATGCTACACAGACATTTTTTGACACTGGATACCATATTTGAGGTTGGTAAATTACTCATCATGGTATGGATAAGTAAACTGAGGCACAGAAGTTCATGTTCTTCGCTGAAATCATATAGTATTAAGCAAAGCCTACTTTCAAAAACAAAGTACTTAGAAATTATTGTTGATGAAAATCAAGGACCTAATTATAATCAAGTAGTAACAAGTTAAGCTGTCACATAAGAGTGAAAATGAGAAACACACGGAAACCTACAGGCTTGTTTTCTGGATCAATATATGTGGGCTTGGAGTGCTTTTCAAATTATAAACTGCCATTAAAGCATTATCTAAAACCAGGAAATACATCGTACAGTACGTTATTTGCCCAGTGCATTCATCCTATCTTATGAAATTAGCACACATCCTTATGTTCATCCTGTCATGCTGCCGTGCTTTTCCATCAGTTTAAGCAAAACTTCATAACGAAATCTAGCAAATCTTTAAATAATGTTTATTTTTCAAACATCAACTTTCACTATGGGCCCAATCCTGTAAGGTGCTGAGTGCACTCACTTGCCATTTGACATTCACTTTGGCTTAAAAACTCATAAAATTGATTACAATGTCACATTTGACTGATAAATGCCTCAGGGCAAGCCATAAATTTATTTAGGATAAATAAGAGCAAACGGAAAAAAGCAAAACGTAACTGAAAAGCGGTGTAGCTTCCGACACACTGGGCACTAGCACTCTCTTTCATTTCATGGCACTGATGGAAAATGGCCTAAGAAATAAAAAGGAAGACAATATGAGTCTTTCAGTTGAAAGTTCCATACTATGTAGTCATTTATTTCCTTCTGAGATTGCTAGACTGACAACAAAATCTCTTAAGTTGGTAAATATTAAGGGAAAGGAAGAATGTCATTTTTTTCTTTGACAGTTGTATAATATCTAGGCATAAAGGGAACAGTGGACACCGATATTTTTCATGACAAATTGTATGAACAGTGGAAAAGTCACACGACTTCAATGCAAAGTAAAAAAAAAAAAACAGGTTATTCAGGAGCAGCAGAAAGGGTAGTTCTCTTACTTCAAAACGGGTGTTTGCACGTACTATGAACATGATTCATCCAACTACATTACATCACTACATGTAAGAAAATTTAGCAGGGTACTTTAGTAAACATGACATCAGCATTTTTTTCCTATTTCGGTCCTGAATGCGTCATCTCCTCTACAGACCACAATAATTAACTATTATTAACAAAGACTGCTTACATTCTAATACAATGAAACGGAAAAGTAGTCTCAGAAAGTTCATCTATTAAAAAACCCAGAGTACAGGTTAATTAATTTTCAAGGCTAAAAGGCATTATTAGATGATTTTATCTGACCTGTTACACAACACAAACGTTAAAATGGCACCTGGTTCTCCTTGCGCTAAGTCAAATGACAAAATACCACTGCCTGACTGCACCTCTGCTCCACCTTCCTCAGAACTGTACTTCCACAGATTTACAGAAAAATGAGTCCGACCAAAATGGGAAAATGAAAGGTTTTAATCTAAAAGAGTAGCATCTCCTCCTCTTACAGCAAAACACCATTGGTTCGGTACAAGTAGTTGTTTTGCAGCCAGCACTAACTAGACCACTTATTATTGTAGCCTGTCCAATTTCTCATCCAAAACTGCAAGTGGTATCCAACATACACTGAGAGCCCAAGGATACAAGAATTAGAGCTGTAGTGTCTCTAGCTCAATGTTTCTTCTTATGCAGTAGTTGGGGTTTGCTCCATTACAGAGAAACAGATTTACCGCAACTTGTGGACATTCATTCAAGCTTCAAGCAGCAGGTAAGTCAGCCCAACCAATGATCCATTACAGTATTTATTATACTAACAGAATGATCTTTCAGTTATTGTTCATGTGGATTTACTGACAGGAGCAGAGCAAAGAAGGAAAAGTAGTAACAGGAGAACAAAGCTCAGAAAAGGCCTGAGAGCAAGTGTTGCTTCACGTTAATCATGAGGCCATAAATATGTGAGTATTTTTGGCTGGAGCAACTTTTATTGGTTAACAAACAGAGGATCTTTAAGATTTTTCCTCTTTCTCCATCCTAAGTTTGGGCAATAGTGTAACTTCAGAATGTCAAGACTGGTAAACTTAGTAGACAGGCATGCATGCCTCCTACCAAACCGACTTTATCCAGATGCCCAGCAAATACCCACGGTGTTCAGTGACTGAGAAGTGGGAGGAATCAAACGCCAAAAAACAACAGGTCACATACAGTTTTCAGTACAAAAACCTCCAGCTAACACATCTGCTAGTTGAAAAGAAGGGCTTGAGACATGTTTTTCTCAGGAACATACAATAAATGGTCTACAATGGAGTTCTTCATGTTGCATATATTCAAGTATCTGTTCTGTATTTAGCATTTGATGTCGATAGCGGACTGTTTGAAATGTACCTTAATTATATGGATAGTAAATATGATTGATGAAGCTGATTCAAAAATCTATAACTAGGGTGTGGGGGAGTTAAATTATTATTTTTTTAAACTGTTAAGGATAAAATGCTTATAAGAGTTCTATGAGCAAAATAGTTCTTCAGGAACAAAGGAGCTATGAGGGCCAACATTAAATCAATTAAAGACCAGTAGTAATGGTAGGGAGTTCTAAGGTTTACGTTTTAACTGTGTTAGATAATGCTGAAGAAACCAAAAAAGAATTGGAAGTTTTTTTCAAAATGCAGCACAACTCAGCTTTTCTAGTGTTGAAAGCTAACTTTCCCTTTTAGTATGACAGGTAGAATTGTCACTTAGACCCATCAAGCCATTAAATCAGTTTTTAAAAGATTCCATAACACAAGCATTCTAGATAATTTTCCAGTGCCTTTTCAATCAAGAAAACCTGGCTAAAATTGCACTATCTGACCTTTCGATTAATGGCCTTGCCTCTTGCCTGTCACACTAACGCAGAGTTTGGGTAATAGTTAGGATTCATCTGGAAGCGATATAATTTCTGCCTTTGTCTTTCTTTTCTGGACGCTAATGGCTTTTAGTCAGTCCTCTTCACTCAATGTATGACACATGTAGCCGTTCTATTTCAGTTGTCCATTAACTTCAAGCATTATGACAAGAACAAAGCAATGTCTTAAAGAAGTTGAGTTCAGCTATATGTATTAAATTTCTGCAAATCCTTTGCTTATAAGGTGCTGTCTTCAATTGTCACTAAAGTTTATCTGAGTGCAACGGTATCTATTACTAATTAAAAGAGGCTGCTTAAACAAACATAGAAGGTCACAAGGCCTGTGGATGCAAAATTAGTGTTACTGTTCGGTCTCTCTATGCATTTCTGTCTTAATATTTTTTTTTCTACAAGTTATCTGCTTTTTGAAGGAAGAACTGTGGGAAAAAATCAACAACCAGAAAGATACAGTTGGTGGTCTGAAGTCCAAGGCCTCAGCACAGTACTTTATATTGCTTCTCTGAGACCATGCAAAGTACAGACTGCAGATAGCACTCGTACACAGAAAGTAATACATGCATTTCTATGGATACTTACAGCATCACTGATATAAACTACTAGGGGAAATTGATTCTATCAGGAAAAGTGACACCTGTAGCCCTACAAGGTTTTAAAAAAATATTTCTGCTCTTTAAATATTTATTATTGAGCTGCAAATAAAACATCTGTAATAACCTGTGGAAATAACGTGCATTGGATGGCTTTTAGAAATACATTTGACTGTATTAACATTTTACTGTTGTACCAACCTGACAGCTGGTCAATGTCTATATTAAGGCTGCATCACAAAATATTTCAATTCCCATTTTTATTCTTCGTACTGTTTTAAAGAAACAAGAAATCTCTCATCCCTCATTATTAGGACATCAATGAGATAGGAAGTCTCTAGGTGTCCTGCTTTGGGCTAGGACAGAACCAATTTTCTTTTTGTAACTTTACTTTTTAGTTAAGTCTCATCTGAGAAGCCGCACTCTCTGACATTAACTGCATGTTTTTCCAGACAGTAGCTGCTTCTAGCAGAGATAAGGCTCGGTGTTTATAGTCAGTGCTGGGACACCAGTAGCAATGGTATGCAGAAAGGCTCTTGCTTATAGTTATCCCTATGGAGACCAAGGTCGATGCTTGCTTCTGCTAACTTTCTTACATGCTGGATATGAAAGAACGGAAAAGCGGTCACCCCTGAGACCCTACGGTGGGGAAGAGCGTGTCGGACCAGTGACCCAAACCTGTCCAAAGGGAGTATTCCATCCCATGCGCATCATGCTCAGTATAAAGCTGAGGCATCATGAGGGTCACTCTCTCTTCTTCTATGGCCGGCGTCCGAGGAGGACTCTGTCCGATTCTTCTGCCTTCGATCCCTATCCGTGCATTCCTGAATCCAGCTCCTGCCTGCTGCTGAGTCCAGCCCGGGACTTTCCCGGGGCATGCTCCGCAGTGTCTGGGTGACGTAACCATCATCAGCGGGGGGAGCTCGATATTGGTTTTGTATACATCTGTATATATTTTTCTCATTATTTTTCCTATTATTATTATTATACATTATTACTGTAGTTAGATTAAAGATGTTTTAACTTTTCCAACCCATGAGACTCTCCCCCTTTTCTCTTTCCCACACTTTGGGGATGGAGGGAGTTAACAAAGAGCATCTGTCATCCGTTTAATTGCCAGTCCAGGTTTAAACCACGACACTAGGTATTGCTGAGAGGTTTGAGAAGCTCAACTATTCTTGTTGGAGCTTCTCTAGCCAAGCAACACAGTAAGGTTCCATTTGAATTTAGGTAACATTTAGGTCTATGTGGTTTTACTCTGACTCAACTGTATATTTGTGTGATTGGGCTCTGGTTGAAGTTAATGGCAATTTGCCTCTTCCCTACCAAATCTTCCCAGGACCAGCCATGCCTGTGAAATTATACTTGCAGCCACGCGTTTCTGTGCTCTCCAATGAAAGGATGTTCTAGCCTAAGCTATGGGCACACACACAGAGCCAAAAAACACAAGGGGCATGTTTATCTTCTACCTGAAGCTGGATTTAGCATTGGGTTTTTAGGGCACAGTGGTTTGTACTACCTGATACTTCCAGATGTACCTGAGCCACCTCCTTTGGTTTCTCACCCTGGGCCAGATCAGGAGTAATGAGACAGCTATGCTCTAGTCTCCAGGACACCTTTTCTTCCATTCTCAAAAGCCTAAAAACATCAAAGACCTCACTTCAGCTGAGCGAATCTGCAAGGCAACGAATAAAACAAACTTTGCACATAAATAATATGAAAACTTGACAACAAGAAAGTATTTTACCCATCTGAACTATCCAGCCATATTGCAGCATACCAAGCAGAAGAGGCGCCTTTCACTAAGGCACTAAAACTACATTTTACACAGTATGCTTTTAAAGTCCTATCAGTCCCAAACCACAAACCTGCTGCACTTGAAACAGAATGATTCTCCACTCCTTCTGTCTCTATCAGATGACAAGCAACATTCAAAAGATGCCTTTATTTCAGAAGAAGACTAAACCTATATGTAGCAACTTTTGTGTCGTGCTATATTTTCTCGCTATTCTTTCCTGTCAGCCCTTCATCAGAACACCTCCCCGCAGAGGGTGATAGGCAGTGCAGCACTATAATGTTAGCTTTGCCCTTCGATGAACAATCATATCCTTCTGATGTGTGTGTCTTGGGAGACATTCAACAAAAAGTGTCTACTTATTCCCTGAGTGCTGTCCTTTCTTTCTCCATTCTCTCAGCTTTTAAGGAAACCCAGTCATAATTGGGATAGAGAAGGAACCATCAGTTCAGTAAGTGTCAACACAAAGAAGCTGTTCTCTCTGATCCCAAGATGTCTCTGTTAATCTGAATCCAACAGATCAAACAAAATGGCTGGATGCATTTCAGACAAGACCCTGCACTCAACCCTACAAAGCCAACTACTGTCTGCTCAGCTGTACAGTGCAAAGTTGGTAGTGGAAGTGGGGATAGGATAGTGATGTCTGTGAGAAAAGACAGCTGAGAAAAAAAACCTGTCACATATCCAGTGCACTGCCAGGCAACTCAAAATGCTCAACTTCATACAGGCTGATATCTCAGGTGCTCTGAAGTCAGGGGAAAGGCAGGTAGAAGATTCTCCAAAACCTTCTATACCTGTTACTTATCACTATGAATATAATTTTGTAGGTGAATTTGGAATACAGGCTCAGATATCAAAATAAAACTCAGAAATGGTCCTGTACAACCAGCTATAAAGCAATGTGGGTTTATCCTCTTCCTGAGGATAAAACTTTCTAGAGCATGTTCACCTGCAAAACCACATGGCAATGTTGCACTTGTAACATAAGCTCATCACACAGGCTAATGACAGTAGGTAAGTTTAAGCTCTCAAAGTAAGGTACAGCAAGCAAAAAAGAATCAGAATGAAGTTCTACAGTCGGCTGCAGAGTCCCCATGGATTCTTACTGCTCAACTTGCTTCTTCACTCCTACTCTGTAGCAATTCAGTAAAAGCTATCATCACCTCAATCATTCTGACCCCCTGTTTTCCAAGGGTAGTGTCTGCCTCCCCCTCTGTCCCAAATGCATTCAGTCCATCCCCTGAAGCAGCTCGCTGCCACCTGAGCAAGGTTCAGCTCACAAATGTCCACGTAATTGGGACAGGGTTCATTTTAGACTGCTGAAGAAAGACCATACGTGATTGTCTACCTAACCACAACTGCCCAACCATCTGTGAAAGGCTAAGACTTGGCACTATTTGTCCAGCTTGCCTGTCACTGAAAAACCTGGAACATGTATTTCCAGCTTGAATCACATAACAAATATCTATGCAAGAATCTGAAAATGCACAAGCCTTTCAGGTCACTGTTTCTTCAGTCCGGGACAGAATCAACCCCCTATTGTCACCTCTCTTTCATCTTTACATGGCGTAGCTATGTAGTGCATTAAAATACTTTATTATAGTCACAGACAAAGTAGCTGTGCAATAATGTTAGCTTTGTCCTTCAGCACAAAATCATTTTTTTCTGACATGTGGCTTAGGACCCATAACACTGAGACATCTGATAATAGTGATTCGTTTTTAAAATTTCATTCAAGCATCTCCACTAAACATAATTTACAAAGAAAGAGACATTAGTATGATCATACAACTTCACTGCTTTGTGCAACCTACACTGCTTTGTGTTTCCTTCAGCTCAGAGCCACTGACAAAGGATTATACTAAAGGTTGCTTCTTTTTCTGCATGTTGCTAGACAATTTCCATTTGTGACACAAACCTAAATTTCAAGGTAAAAGGAATTTCATTTTTAAGATTAGTTACATGCTTAAATGCCTTTAAAAAAATCCATCCATTAAATATATAAAAATGAATTCTTAATAAACCCCAAGCTCAAACCAAAACCCCCAAGGGTATGTGTATGTGGCATGATGGGAGTATTAAAAACACAATGAGCTACAGAGTATTTTTTAAAGCAAAATGCTTTCACGCAACCCTTGAGAACTATCTGCTGTGTATGTATATGCCCATACAGACACACACACTGAAATTAAGGCAACTTGCCCTCATCTGCTCTGGTGCAGCTCTTTCAGATACCATAACTGAGGTAATATAATAGAAGGAAATCACACTAGCGGAGATAGATGATTCTTGCTCAGATGATTTTGGAAAGTAAGGCAGAAATATAAAGGTGAATTACAGTGTAATGATAGAAATCAGTTTTTATGTGGAAAATCAGATGAGGGATCTGGGGTAGGCTTGATCGATGGGCCGAGGCCAACTGTATGACGTTCAACAAGGCTAACTGTCAGATCCTGCACTTGGGTCACAAGAACGCCATGCAACGCTACAGGCTTGGGGAAGAGTGGCTGGAAAGCTGCTGGTGGAAAAGGGCCTGGGGCTGTTGGTCAACAGCCAGCTGAATATGAGCCAGCAGTGTGCCAAGGTGGCCAAGAACGCCAACAGCATCCTGGCTTGTATCAGGAATAGTGTGGCCAGCAGGATTAAGGCAGTGATCGTCCCCCTGTACTCAGCACTGCTGAGGCCACACCTCAAATTCTGTGTTCAGTTTTGGGCCCCTCACTGCAAGTCCAAAGAAGGGCAATGATGCTGGTAAAGGGTCTCGAGCCCCTAATGCGGAGCAGCTGAGGGAACTGGGCTCGTTTAGCCTGGAGAAAAGGAGGCTGTTACTGCTTTCTACAACTACCCGAAAGGTGGGTGTCAGTCTCTCCTCCCAAGTAACAAGCAATAGGACAGGAGGAAATGGCCTTGAGTTGTGCCAGGGGAGGTTTAGATTGGATATTGGGGGAAATTTCTTCACCAAAAGGGTTATCAAGCACTGGAACAGACTGTCCAGGGAAGTGGTTAAGTCACCATACCTTGAGGTATTTAAAAGACGTGTAGATGTGGTGCTCAGGGACACGGTTTAGTGATGGACTTGGCAATGCTAGGTTAACGGTTGACCTGGATGATCTTAAAGGTCTTTTCCAACCAAAATGATTCTATGACATGTGAATATTACCCAAAATCGCTCTGTAACATTAGAAGGTGGCTACATTATAGGCTGGAAGGGAAGATACTTGCAGTGATAGTCATGGATACCAAATGCAGAGAGGAGAAATGAGACAAGGAAATGGAAAAACAATGTAGGAGACTAGCCTTAGAAAATATATACACCAAGTTGATGACAGAATTAGCTTGGTTATATTAACAGGCAGGCTACAGCATAAAATGTTGAACAATATAAGGTAAAATCAAAATTTGTTAAGAGATTTTCCTAGTCCACTAAAAACTAACAAAACCATACATACAGATATAATTCAACGTAACCAGTATTAGCTGGATGGACAATGAAACCTCGTGTTCTGATAACGTACAACATCTTGCCACAAATGTTCCTAAGAGTGTAGGTGTCATGAAATGTGGTGCTCAAGAAAAGCTGAATGGAACAACAATAAGGTTGTCTATAACCTAACCACAACTAAACAAATAGCTGGTAACATTTCCTTCTGATTAGACAGTGTCTGCATAAATTAAAGAATTATAATTATGTCAGGAACTAGACATTAATGAAACTGATTTTAATACACCGTGAAGTATATTGGTACTATTTACTATGAATCAATGTACATAAAACTTTGCTTACTCTTCTTTTGCTCCCAGCATGCAGTGTATATTAACTTGCCCAACTTCACATAGTAACCAATTGTGACTATTACAATCCATATAATTTATCAGATTTAAAAAAAAAAAAATAAATCCAAGCAACACCTTTCCATATGGCCAATTAGTGAAGTCATAAAATGCAGCAAATATATGATGCTGTATTGAACATCTGTGCTGGTTATCCTATGGGAATTTTTAATAAAGGACCAAACAGCATATTGATGTTAATTCTATGTTACCGGGACTTTAAATAAAAAACTAAAATAAATAGCATCCATTAAACTGATCATACTGTTGTAACTCAAATTGTGTTTATTATGCTAATGGAACATGAAATTAAGAAAAAGACCTTTATGCCAGTGGAATTAATTAATGAGCTTTATGAAGGCATTGGGATGTAATTTATTTCTAGATAAGTAAGTCTAATTTGCAGTTCCATGGGTCTCTGCAATGCTGATTGTAATAGTTATTCCTGCAGATGTGCTGCTCACAGCATGTCTTTCCATTAGAACTGAACACCTCATTATATAAACTGTACCTAATTAAACATAATACAGTGGTGACTTGTTAAACTGGCCTTTTTAAGTCAGCAGCTGCTTAAGCTAATAATACCGTACACAAGATTTATATCATCAACCATATAATACTGATATTAAAATATACTGCCCAAGGGATTGACAACTAATTTACCAGTATGTAACAGGTACACTTCAGATTCTGCAGTGGAGATTAAAGACTACTAGTCTATAAAAATCAAATGAATTAAAGTCTACTTGGAGTTCTAAATAATTATGAAAGTTTTTTAATAACTTTGTTCTTTTAACAGGCTATTTTAAAAACCATAATCAGACAGTAACACTCTTCCTATGTTCTTTCTTCATATCCGATGGGGTGTTTTTCTTATGTGGTCTGAATCATTACAATATTCGAACACAATTAGGTATGTGCAGACTCACTTTGTTTCAGGCAAAACAAAATGAGAAACCGCCAAGACAGATACAGCTATTTCTTTAACTTTGCAAGTCTGAGACCGTGACTACTCTGTACGTGTCCTTCTTTCCACCAAAATGTAGATATATCTCATATTCAAAATATGACAGTCTGTCCCCATGAATTCTGACTATTTTGGTCAGAAAATACCCTCAGAACAGACTGATTCTCTCATGAGGTAAGATAGGAATATTTGAAAACTACACAAGAATATTTTGGATAGACAATGTTTGATCATGAAAACTTCACATGCTGTATACACCCTGTGGGTTAAGACTTGTTTTCTGTTTCTCTTTTCTTCAGAGGCTGAATCAACTGCCACTTTATGTTCTAATGTAAAGTGGCATTACTTTTGTTTTTCCTATTTTGCCAGTCTCTGTATGAAATAGATACATTTTGCTCACAGGTATAAAAGTGGAATGACATAGCTATTCCTTTCCTGCTCAGTAGCCTGTGATTCTTCCTTTCCTCCTTGCTCAATTATGCAAAACTGGCTCATTTTCCACTAACTCTTACTCTATCCCACAGCTGAACCATCTGAAGATATGTGAGCAGCCCTGCATTTTGCTGCCACCTCTTCTCTGAATGAAGAAAACAAGTCTCAAATTCTAAACATCTTTTCACATATGCCATTCATAGAATCATAGAATCATAGAATGGTAGGGGTTGGAAGGGACCTCTAGAGA